>PVKE010002470.1:0-82480 GCA_004027555.1 Craseonycteris thonglongyai | reverse complement strand
GAGAAAGAGAAGTGGGAGAAATAAAATGGAAGAGGAAGAGCAAGTAGGGCTTGAGATTGATTGAACTTGACCCTTGAGAGAGGAGGCGAGAGAAAGAGAAGTGGGAGAAATAAAATGGAAGAGGAAGAGCAAGTAGGGCTTGAGATTGATTGAACTTGACCCTTGAGAGAGGAGGCGAGAGAAAGAGAAGTGGGAGAAATAAAATGGAAGAGGAAGAGCAAGTAGGGCTTGAGATTGATTGAACTTGACCCTTGAGTAGATGGAGGAAGTGGCCCCAAATCAAAGGCTAAAAATAGAGATAAAAGGGGGATGCTGGAATGGCTCAGCAGGTTGAGCGCTCCTCTTGCAGCACCAGGGTCCAAGAATAGAATCCCAGCCCTTGCAGGCTGATATGCTGAACTGGGGTGTGCCCCAGCTCAGTTCTTACAGGGGCGAGCCTCCTATGTGGGAGGCCGTCAGTTCAGTTCCCGCCCCGGGCGTGCCTCCCATGCGGGAGGCCCTCAGCCAGTTCCTGCCCTGTGGAATGAAAACTATGTAGAAAACCAATGATGTGCAACTATGGGGATTGCTCTGGGCCCTCCCACTTCTCTCTGTCTCTTTCTATCTCTCTCTGTCAAAAACAATAAAAATAAATCTTAAAAAAAAAAAGTAAAGATGAAAGAAGTCAGTCCCTTTTACTCCTCTCTGTAGCTACTTATGTGGCACCCAAATACAGGGTGGGTGGCCTATTACATCTACCTAGTGGGTATCAATAGATGCTTTCCCACTTTTCTATGTAAATCAGGTCAAAAATTAAATACAGGGAAATAAGTCAACCATCAAGCCAACCTTAAACATTTAAATAAAGAGTGGTATTTGTTGAAACTTGTTTCTTGTTTGCTCCTTCCAGGTCAATTCAACACATTTCCAATAGCTGTTAATCCAGTTTAGTTGATAACAGCAACTACTGGGCACAGACTTCATTTCCCAATCCCTCCTGACACATTTTATGATCAGGAAGATGGCAACTGAACTCACTTGATGCTTGTGATAAAAATCATTAAACATATCCTTCTGGCCCAGGGAGCTGGCTGTAATTTGATTCAACTCATCAAATACTATATGGGTATTCCCTAGAATCAAATTTTCAATATTCCCCTTGGGGATTTATTTTTCGCGCCACTTATTCCAGGGGCCTGGCTACTCAGATGCTTTTGACCATTGGACTAAAGTTGCCCAGAAGTACTCCCTGCAAAAAACAGTGTCTACTCATTTATAAAGAAGGGATAGAGAATTGGTTTGTTTTTTGCTAAAATTGCTGAGAATGTCAATGTCATTAGCCCTGAACAAATTGTATTAACTATCCTGAGACTAGGGTCTACTATTATTTCCTGTTATAAGAAAGCTTTATATTTTGTCATGGCAGTTCTTTGAAATGGTGCACTCACAGAAAAATTAAGGATGCTTAACCTGGGGAGATCGAATGGAACTATCCATCCAGACTTTGTGTATGCTATTACCAAAATACAAAATCGGCACCATTGAGAACATCATATATAATGGGATACGCTGGAGGCAGACAATGGATCTTTAATTGAAGATAGCACCATTACCTCATGCAGCACAGAAAATAACCCCTGGATTAGAAATCATCTTTTGGTTTTGCTGGTAAATATATGTATACTGATTATGGCAGCAGCAATAAGTATAGCTGACCATTTCTGGAAGAACTATTAAGACTTTTCTTATTCCTCAGCCCCTGGTGTTTCAAGGGAGAACTTTAATAAGTAATACTGACCACCATGTATGTGCTAAGGTCCTGGAAGCCACCCATCCTGGAATGTAAAGTTCCACCTTCATCTCAGTTGTGGAGAGGGATACCATTGTCTTCTCAACACCAACATTACAGAGAAAACATGATCCCTGCCACAGAATCAACAGCCGCCATTCTCCCAACTTCCAAAACATCAACTCCCATTCCATTATGCAATGGATCTCATTAGCCAGGGGGCCTCATTAGCCATTTATTTTCCTTAGCCAGAGAAAAAGTAAGTAATGCCATCAGAAATCCAAGTGCATCAACAACTGCATGAGAAATAAGGTTAATTGATACAGAAATTTAGTGAAATAAACAACTGTTTAATCAAATTGGCAAAACATAAGAAACACATAATTCATCCTGTGCTTATTGTACTAACACACTACCAATTAATTCTAATCACTTATTTTCCCTCAGAAATCCAGATGGTCAATTATAAATTTATGTCACCCAGGCCACCACTACCATAAACAATTCATATATCGGCTCATCCTTTCTGGAAAGTAATTGCACCATTGACTACAGCATCTCCAAATGTGAAAAAAATGCTATAGACTGCCAACCCAAGTTGCGCATTACAACATTCAGCATAGACACAAATAATGTAACAATAATATATTCTGCAATAGGTTCAAGTTTTATTATGTATGAGCAAAGACTTATTGAATCTTTGCCTCTCCATTGTATTTTTATCTTTAGATTAGAATTAAAATCATCATGCCCATTTTAAGACTAACAAAAACAACAACAACAAACTTTCTTTCAATTCTGTTCTCTTATCAGGGTACCGTAACCAGAAAGGACTCTTGCGACCCTACTTCTGAAACAGCTGACCACGCTCACACCCCCTACTTTTAAATTCAATCAAGTGGATTCTAATCACTACAGTTCAGTTTTCACTGCCACTATTTCACAGAAATGGGTTTTTGGAAGTAATTACTGGCATCTTGGTTGGCCTTATCTTAGTCTTTAGTCTTCTATCTCTGCAAGTCCTGTGTCTTTTTATTCCTACATCTCTGACCTTTAATTTTCCTTCACTCTGCCCTTTTACACATGATCCCCATGACTGGTTTTGAACTTGGCAAGTACATAAAATATAATGCAATGTCTATTTTTATATAGGCCACTATTTTATTCCTTTTAATTATTCTAACCTTAATGGGAATTCTTACTCTGTTCCTTAAGAAAGAAATAGGGCCATTTTAATTCAATATCATGCTTTCTCTTTTGGATTAATTCATTTTTAATTCACTGAGAGCAACCGTGGAATTAAGTTTAAATGTTACAAATAGGAACACTTCTAATCAGACACTAAATTAAGTTTTTATCTTTCACTAGGAGAAACCTGCCAAATTTACAGTTTCTATTGAACATTCACACAGGATATAAAGACTAGATATAAACCTTATGAAATCGCCAATATTCAACTATGTTTTACATATAAAAATGGCAATTTCATATAGTCCATATAAGTTCTCTAGTTCATTTAATCATAGAACTAGAGATCACAATGAAATCAAACTTGATTAAGTATAAGTTCAGATGCTGGCATTTTCTAAATTAAGTCTAATGCATCAAATCTCTAAAATAACATTAAAATTTCTAGATTTGCTCACATAAGCAGCACCTCCATTACAAAATTAGCATCTGGACACTTTGTTCTCTATATGTGTGCAATTGTACTGGTGTCTTTAATTGAAAATGTGCCAGAAATAACAAAGCAAATAACTCCCGCTTCATAAACAATCTTGAACAAAGTACTGTAAACCATTCTGCCTTCAACTAATGGTACCTAAGTGCATTGTAAAGTCAGGAATAGAGTGCAGTATTCAATGATTCAAACTGCTGGAGTTCTTCCTTCAAAACTAAGCTGGGTATTGTTTGAGCTGATTCTTAACACTTACAAGTCTATGAGGCAGCAATGTCAATCAATCCATATGTTAATGGGTCTATGCATAAGTTCTAATGATGTTTGCACATAGCCAGACAGTGATGTTAAATATTTGAATTAACTGGAACTTTTTGGATTAAAATCTCACAGTGCTTATGACTGTAATTGTCGAACACATCACGTGACAATAGAGGAATGTGAAAATTTTGTCTGATACTGTGGTTACAAAAATAAAGGTTTTAGTCAGAATTTTTTCTTTCCACCTTCATTAAGATATAATTGACATGTTATATTGTGTGTTGAGATCATATGACATATCATATTATGTGTTTGAGATGTACACACAATGCACTTATGCAGTGCAAAATGATTACCACCGTAGTGTTAGCTATCATCTCCATCACGTCATACTCGTGTAATTACCACTTCTCTTTTGTGAGAAGAATATTTAAGACCTGCTCTCAGCAATTTTCAAAAATATAATTCAGTATTAACTACAATCGTAATGCTGTGCAGATTCCCAGAATATATTTGTCTTACAACTGGAAGTTTGTATTCTTTGACCAAATCTCCCCATTTCTCCTACCCCTGCCCACCCTGTGTACCGTAAGCACTGTTTCACTTTCTGAGTTTGACTTTTATGTTACCATGAGGCTTATATAAAACATCTTATAACTGTATCAGTCTATTTTACCCCAATAAGAACTTAACTTCAATCACATAGAAAAACTCTATGCTTTTACTCCCTTATGTTTTTGATGTCACAAATTGTTTTTGTATTGTGTACTCATTAACAAATCATCGTAGCTGTACAGTGATGCCTTGGAATTCTAACTTAATCCGTCCCCGAACATGGTTTGGGTTCCAAAACATTCAAGTTCCAAGACAAGTTTTCCCCTTTTAAAGAAACAGGATTAATTGTTCCTGGGTGCCACAACTCGAATTTTTAAGATAATTTTAACAGTAAATATACTGGATTTAAAGTAAAATATTAATTTTATTAATTTTGAGGTAAAATATTAACAAGTAATAATATTTAAATAAAAAATTTTTTAAATAATGACAATGACACATGTGGATGCTTTAAGAGATGGAAGAGGAAGGAGGGTCATCGTCCACGATAACTTCAGGTATCCGTATTCTTTGTCATTTAATGCCCTTTGCTATGGGACCACTTATGGAGGGCTTGGGGTGAGTGGTTGTGTTTGCTTTTGAGAAGCAATGTTCCAAAGTGTTCTGATGTTGGTGACCTTTTTGCACTTTTCTGAAATGTTCAATGATGTTATCATCAAACAACACATCTGTCAACTGGGGCTTTATTGGGGTGCCACTTCTCAACAGCTGCCTGGGTTTTTGACCACATGCTAAGAAAGTCCTTGATTTCACCAGAGGGAATGGTTCCAGGGTCTCTCTTCCTCCCCAGAAGAAGTTTGTTCTGAGATTTCTTTCTACTGCTGTTGGTTGAGGTGCAGAAGCTCTTCCGTTATCAGCTCAGTCCTGTGATCATCTGCTAACTCATTCACATCCTCTTCACTGATTCCCAAACCCATACACTGGCCCAGAGACACGATGTCGGGAACAACAGTTGGTTCTTCAAAACCTTCTATGACCCCTGCAGCAACACATTCAGGCCAGAGATTTTTCCAGGTAGAGCTCATTGTCCTCAGACACTTTGGATAAAGCTAGGGGCCATACAGTCAATACGTCTCATGTGAACATGGGTGTTTGGATTCCAAAGCAGCGTTCAGATTCCTAGGCAAAATTTGCTTCATTTTTTCATTCATATTCCAAGTTGTTCGAATTTTGGGGAGTTTGGGTTCCAAGGTATCCCTGTGGTTATATATTTGATACTCATTGCTTCTCAGCCTTTTGGCTATGATCAAGTATATTTTTAATACTTTTGTTCTTTAACCTTTATACTAAAGTGGTTAACAACACTCCATATTAAAGTATTGAGTATTCTGAATTTGACTATATACTTAACTGTACCCATGTGTTATATATTGCCATGTTTTCATGTTACTATAATCCTTTCATTTCAACTTGAAGAACTTTCAACATTTCTCCTAAGGCAGGTCTAGTCGTGATGCATTCCCCAATCTTCTGTTTATCTGGGCAAGTTCTTTCTCATTTCTAAAGGGCAGTTCTGCCATGTAAAGTATTCTTGTTTGGCAGTTTTATTCTTTCAGCACTTTTAATATATCCCACTCTCTCCTGGCCTGTAAGCTTTTTTTCTCGTTTTTAAGATTCTGTTTGTCTTTGATTTTTGTGAGTTTTATGTACCTTGAAAAGGATTTCCTTAATTTGTTGACCTGTAAGTTTTTTGAACTTGCATAACCAAATCTCTCCCAGGATTTGGAAAGTTCTCAGCCATTCTTTCTTTAAATAAGCTTTCTGTCCCCTTCTCCCCCTTATGGAATTCTAAAAATTTGTAGATTGGTTCTTTTGATGGTATCCCATCGAACAAAATGGTTTTCTTTACTTTTGGGTCTTTTTCTTTGTTCTCCTCTAATTTCAAAGTACTTGCCTTCTATATCAGATCCTTTCTTCTAATTGATCTTCTGTTGTTGATGCTCTCTATTGCATTTTCCACTTCATTTCATTCATTGTATTCTTTATCTCCAGAATTTACATGTGTACAAGCGATTTCTATCCCTAAAATGTCTCATTTTGTTCATGTATTGTTTTCCTGATTTTGTTGAATCCTTTTGTTTTCTAGGTCATGGACATTTTCTTAAAACAGCTATTTTGAATTCTTTATGGGGTAAATCATAGATCTCCATCTTTGGGCTTACTGAAATATTATTGTGGACCTTTGGTAGTGTCATCTTACCTTGATTTTTCATGTTCCTTGAAGTTTTGTGTTGCTGTTTGTATTCGATGTAGCAGTCACCTCCTCCAGCCTTTACTGTCTTTGAGAGTGATGACCTTCCACCAGTTCTGCTAGAACTTCTGAGGTTATCTCAGACCTCCCATGGGTATACCTACTCCACACTTTTTACTACCCTGTAGCAAAATGTTTAAGCCTGTGTGCCTTCTCTGATCCTGTAATGTACAAAGCTGAGTAATGAAAGCCTCTTTTTTTCCTTGAAGGTCACATTAAAGAAAGTATTTGGTCTTTCCCTGGACTACAGATTTGAGTCAGCTTTATGCATGTGGTCACTAGCTATTTGTCAAAGCTCACTTTCATTGCTGCCATCAGGAGTGTGCACAGCAAAGTGGCCACAAGTGCTGGTATGTGAGGCACCCAGAGAACTAGGGGTTGCCCATAGGCCAGGTAGGGAAATGCACGGGTAAGTCATTCCCAGAGGTGGGCTTCTTGATAAACTTCACGATGCAGTGAGATCCATGTCCCTTTAACACCCTCCAAGAGTTCTAATGGTTTCCCAGTCTCCCACCTCAGCCCTCCACCCATCAGGTGGCTCACGATTCAGTAGTTTGGATGAGACCAAAAAAAAAATGAGACCCCTTGGCAGCTTCCTGCACAACTGGAGAAGCCAGGTGCTAACTCACACACTTACTCTTTCTCCTGGGTGAGAATTCATTACTGGTGAGATCTCTCACCAGTAAGTTATACCACCTTGAAGGAAGGGTAAAGCAGGTAAAATTAAGCTGTTTCTCTTAACCACTTCTATGAATCCAGACTTACGTATTTTGCTCCAATAGTGTGTTGAAACTTTTCCCCCTAGAAACCTGAAATTCCACAAAGGCTCTCTTATGCCTAAGATGTTTTCCAGAGGCTTCTAGACCATGGCTGAGGGACTGGATCCAGTTCACAAGCTACTATAGGATCCATAGGTTGATCTGTCTACCTGTTATCTGACACACAAGTGGGCAAGAACTCCTCCCAGGTCCTTGGCATATGAAGTTGTATTCCACAGCTCTATGAAACACACCTTTATCTGTGGATGGATGTCAAATTTTTTGTGGTTTTTAGGGGGGCGGGGACAAAAACAAGGGATGTCATTTGCTATAATGATGCTGACGTCAGAATCTTTTAATATATTGAAAGTGTACCTGTTCTCTTTAAGGTAACTCTCATTCCTGCAATCATTAAGTCTAGACTTAAGCTTAGATTCCAATATTAAATGGGTGATAAAATATTTTTTCTAAATTAAATTTTGTCCACTTCATTTGACTAGAAAATCCTTAATATGGATCATGCTTGAAAAGAACCAACAACTAATAGTCATTCCCCTATTCTGTCCTAAAATGGTCACTTCCATCAAAATGCTGGAATACGTATCTCAAGATAAGGTCAACTATAGCCTGACCCTCTACAGGGATGTTGGAGAGTGCGTTATAGCAGTGAGAGATGCTTAAAAAACATTTAGTTGAGCAGGTACAATGGATCAGCTGCATAATCCTGACAATGAACATGAAATACAAAAAGCTAGTGGCACAGTAATTCAAAATGCAGACACAGAAATATTCTCCCAGTTGGTAGAGTACTGGGGCTGTATGGAAAGAATCCAGCCATGTAATATAAAAAATAGAGGCATTTGTGGCTGGATGTTTTTCCAAAGAGCCCTCGTATGATAACCCAGTTCATAAGTAATGTCTAAAAATGGAGACTGAAATGTAGATCAGATTACGTCAACAAGTTGTATGGTCTTAGCACACTTGAAAAGGGAGAAGCATAAATTAAGAGTAAAAAAAGGATCACCATATTTGAAGATGGGTTATGAAAGAAAGATTTTGGGATCAAGAAATAAAGGAAGAGAGTGCCCTTCTACTTGCTACATGGATACAGCCCAATTCATGAATCATTTAACAAAGCAAATTAGATCTTCAAAAATAAATCACTAACTAAATAGAGACATAGAGAAATAAATAGATAAGTGGATGGATGGATGGATAAACAAACAAATGAGGGACCCCCAACTGGGAACAAATTGAAAAAATGAGTATCAGTAAGACAAAAAAGGTAAAGGAAAAAAAGTACAAAATGCCTGTTATAAAAACAGTCACTGGTATGTAAAATATAGCATAGGAAATATAGTCAATAATATTGTAATAACTATGTATGGTATCGGATGGGTATTAGACTTCTAGGGGTCATCATTTCCTAAAATATATAAATGTCTATTCATTATGCTGTACACATGAAACTAATATAATATTGTATGCCAACTGTTAAGTGAAAAAAAAAAAAAGATTAAGGCACAAAAGGTCAGAACCCAACCAAGTAAATATGATGCAATATTCCAGTACTGGTCTTAGCTCGTTAAATCTTGTAAGTCTAAGGTGCTAATTATTCCTGGTCATGATGATATATGATTTGTGTAGGTGTATATCTAAACACAGTGGTATGGAATAAAAATCACTCCAGCTTAGGGGAGAGGACAGATGCAAGAGCTGAGAATGAGACAGAAGTTAAAAGAGTGCAATGTTAATTTCCCTGGATTGACAAGGGAGCCTGCTGAACCCATTTAAATACCAGTTATTGCTTTCTTTAAAAATAGAAAACAATGAATCTCTATATTTCAACAAAGAGCTTTTTCCCTCCTTTACTAAACAGTCAAGGAAAAATGATAAGACTAGAATTAGCATTTAACATATAAATAGCATGTTTCTTGCAACATGTCATGACCTTCTAGATGAAGAAGCACAAGAAAGCTTCCCAAACATATGCCATATAACACCACCGTTTCTGAGATGAGAAGACCCCAATTCTATTCAAGGATAGAAGCAAATAACCTAGTGACTCTCCTTTCTTTTAAGTCTGTAATCTTTATGCTTCTCTTTCAATTTGAAAAGTCAATGGACAGTAAAGTTTTCTCAAAAAACAAAATATAACATTATCCAATACCTGAAAATTTTGCTTTTAAATGGGTAACACATAAACAAAAATATTCAAAAGAAAATAAAAAATAAAGTAACATTCTTTTTTTTTTTTTTTTTTTTGGAAAAGCACTAGGATATGCTGCAGATTAATAGCCAAGATTTTATATTAAATATTGCAAGTCTCACCTAAATTTTTTAATTTCTAAAAGTAGTCAGTCATTAAATGAATATATTTTTCTAAAGGAATACTCCAACATTTTGCATTCCAGATATTTTAAGAGTTTATTTGGCAAAGAGAAGCCTAAGAATCTTTTAAAAAACATTTCCAGAGGGAAAGCCCTTTATCGTAAAATAAATTTGTGTAATTTGTGAGGACGAATCTCAAATTATTTTTTTGTGTGACAAATATGCCAATTTTACGATTAATACAAAAAGATAGCATTTGTTGAAATACTTTAAAAATGTAAAAACCAATCCAGGCATCATAACTATACAATCTTGGTGTAAAAGTACTTCTATTAAATTCTGCCCAAAATATTTATGCAATATAGTAAACTTAGTTCCTCAAGTCATTCTTCACTGCCGGCTAGCTTTTCCATTTTCTGTTGTCTCCATTCTGAAAAACAGGAGAAAAATATAAGTTGGTAAAATAAAACATTGACTGTCCATATTGTTCTCTTTATCTGCCACATGAAATTGAACTCTGATATATTCATAGAGCAGAAGAATATCAGCACTTTAGAAGAGAACTAAGGTTATAGTTCTTCTGGTTAGTAGTCTAACTTCCTCATTTTAAAAAGTGAAAACTGAGGTCCAGAGAGCTCAAGTGACTTTGCCAAAGTTTCCTTTCAAAGGCCACTTTTTTCATGATACCCTTTTCCAAGCAAAACTAAGGAAAAATACTTCCTGTCATTTAGTCAAGGATTTATTTCCTGGGAAAGCTGGGATGGCTCAGCGGACCCACATGCTGAACTGGGGTGTGCCCTCAGTTCAGTTCTTGCCGGGGCCCTATGTGGGAGGCTCCCGGCCCAGTTCCTGCCCTGCACAGCCCTGTGCCCACCTGTGGAGTGAAACTATATGGAAAATTAATGCTGTCAACTATGGAGACTGCTCTGGGCCCTCCCCCTCTTCTCTGTCTCTCTCTGTCTCTGTTTCTCTCTGTCAAAAATCAATAAAATAATTCTTTAGGGAAAAAAACAAAAAACTATTTATTTCCTTTTTCCACTAAAGAAATTTCTTCAGGGTAAGCCGGTATGGCTCAGTGGGTTAGGCGCTCACTTTGCAGCCCCGGGGACCGAGGATCGAATCCTGGCCCCGGCCCGTGCGGACCCATATGCTGAACTGGGGAGTGCCCCCAGTTCAGATCTCACTGGGGCAAGAGAACTGCCCAGTTCCTGCCCTATGCAGCCCCAGCCCACCTGTGGAATGAAACTATGTGGAAAAACCAATGATGTGCAACTATGGAGACTGTTCTGGGCCCTCCCCCTTCTCTCTGTCTCTGACTGTATATCTCTCTCTCTCTCTGTCAAAAACAATAAATAAATCTTTAAAAAAAAAAAAAAAAGAAATTTCTTCACCAATACATTTTCAAGAGGTCTTCTAAAAAAAGATTAAAATGAGACCAGAGAGTTATTAAGTTGAAATCAATATTCCTAACACTGTGTTATTAGGAAAACATTTTCCCCTAGTACTTTACATAGATTCAGTGTTGCATACTAAGTTTTCTCTATAACTTTTCCACCCATGATATTTACTAAGCAATGAAAAAGAATGCTCTAAGGAGGAAATACTTTCAGGGTTATAATCAATATAATCATGTTTTTTACAAATACAAAAAAAATCAAAGCAGTTCATTTTTTTCTCTTTATAGGTAACAAGTATCAATTCATAATATTAGTAATAAAATATTGCTGAACACAACAAACAAGTCTTTATTATTTTTTAACTTGTTATAAGACAATTAATAAAACCAATTTTTATAATAAATACTACAAACCCATTTTCCTCTTTAAGATGTTGATATAACTCAGCTCTGTTATTAACAGAGTTCAAACGGCCAGCAAACTCCTGATGTTTTCTGGAATTGGCAGTATTGATTCTATTACTCCACAGAGATAATAAGGACACTGGCCCTGGTGTTATATTTGAAACAACAGAAAAAGGTAGAATAATTCATTACTTGAAAATTTACAAATTTTTAACATTTACTTTTAATTCTATTATCTCATACAATTAAAGCAATATCATCTTTCCCTTATCCAGACCACATATTAGTTTGGTGATCTGCTGAAAGGATTCAAATAACTAAACATAAAGTTACAGTCACAGCTGAGAATCATTACAACAACACAAAAGGACACATAGCAAGATCAGTAAAGCAAAGAGTAGAGGAACATATCTGCAGGCTTTTCAGACTCTCTCCCTCCAGTGAAGATTCAGAGTACCTACTCCTTCCAGTAACAAAAATGCAGCCATGAGTGTACAATATTTCTAACATGAAATACCATTTAAGACTCAAATAGGGTTTTGATTGGCAGCTGGTCACATAGGCATTCTCTGCCAAACTACAGCTGCCAAATTCAGACTCCCAGAAAGAAAGCAGGTGTTCAGGTGGCCAAGCAGTGGAAAGAAGTTCTAAACTAAAGAAGTGGCATGTATATACAATGGAATATTACTCAGCAATAAGAAAAGATGAAATACTGCCATTTGTGACAACATGGATGAACCTTGTTATCATTGTATTAGGTGAGATAAGTCAGACTGAAAAAAATCAAGAACCATATGACTTCACTTATATGTGGAAAACTCAAGCACACAGTCAATAGTCTAGTGGTTACTTAAGGGTAAGTGGGGCAGGATGGTAGGGGAGTAGGGAGGGCGGGTATCAAATATATGGTGATGGAAAGAGAAATGACTCTGGGTGGTGAGCACACAATGTAATACATAGATGATGTAATGTAGAATTGTACACCTGGAACCTGTGTAATTTTTACCAACCAAGGTCACCCCAATAAATTTAACAATTAAAAAAAAATAAAAAGAAAGCAGGTGCTCAGTTCAGACCTAAGGCAAAATAACTTCATCACTTAGGGAACGTTTTTAAAAAGTCAAATTCCCAGAAGGCAGCCAAGGGCCAAACTTGCAAGTAGGCTCTTCTCATGTTGACAGCCACAGGCTTACTATGTTAACTCTTTTCTGCACAACATGAAAAGGCAAAAGGACTAGAATAGTCAAAAAACTTTGAAAAGCAGAAAAAAGTTAGAAGACTCATAACTGATTTTAAGACTCTACTTGTAGTGATCATGATAGTATTGTACAGGCATAAGAACAGACACATGGACCACTGAAACATAAAAAAAACCTCAGAAATAGATTCCCACATATAAAATCAATTAATTTCTGATAATGGTACAAAGGCAATTCAATGAAGACAGGATAGTCTTTATAACAAATGCTGCTGTAACAAGTAGGATATAAGTGCTAAAATATGAACACTGACCCATACCTTGTAACTTATTTAAAGAAAAAAAACTCAAAATTGATCATGGCTTAAATGTAAAATCTAAAATTAAAGAACTGCTAAAAGAATATATAAACATAATTATTTGTGACTTAGGGTAATGTAAAGATATGTTATATATAATAAGAAAAGCATAGTCATAAAACAACGATATATGGGACTCCATCAAAATTAGAAACTTGTGCTCTGCAAAAGTCACTATTTGCAGGAAGACAAGCCACAGACTAGGAGAAAATGTTTGCAAATTATATATCTAACGAAAGATTTGTATCCAGAATAAATAAAAATTTCTCAAAATTCAGTAATAAAAAACAAACAGCCCAATTTAAAAACAATCAAAATATTTGAATGAACCCTTCATCAAAGAATACAGATGGTAAACAAGCAAAGGAGAAGAGGCTCTCATCATTAATCGTGAGAGAATATAAATCGAAACCATAATGAAATACTACTACATACCTATTAGAAGAGAAAAAAAAATCCTAAAAATAGTAAATGCTGTTTACAATACAAAACAACAAGAATTCCCATTAATTGCTGGTGAAAATGTACAACCATTTTGGAAAAATAAGTTGGCAGTTTACAATAAAGTTAGTCATACACAATGGAGTAAAAGCTATTTATAAACGTACAAAACAGATGAATCTCAAATGCACTGTGTTATGTGAAATAAGCCAACTTCAAAGGTAGCATACTTTATGATTTCATTTATATGGAATTCTGAAAAAGGTACAATTATAGGAGACAACCCACCAATGGTATAGGGGAGTGGAGGACGACTACAAAGGGGCAGCACAAGAGAACTTTTGGGGTGATGGAACGTGGTTGTGGTGGTGGGTGTTATAACTGTATCACTGCCTAAACCAACACCTTACCAACTGTATACTGAAAAGTATTAATATTACTTCACGTAATTTTTCAAAAATAAGTTTTATTATAAAAGAGTATGTTCATTATATAAGATTTAGAAAACAAATCTTGAGGAAACAAAATCATCCATAATACCACTGCTCTAACAATTATAAACTGAAAAACTTTTACAAATATAGTTAGCACTGTTCTGCCTTACCTTTTGATTTTTCTACTGGTGGAGTTTCATCCATCTCAATAAGGGGCTTTTTGTTTGGAGGTTCTGGGGAATCAGGTGAATCTTTTATAATCTCAGCTTCTGCTAACTCTTCTTTTCCACGTTCTAAGATTCCTTTTAACCTTTTGGTGGAATAAATAATATAATTTCAAGTTTAAATTTTTAGAAATCTAAGTGCTTCAATAATTAAACTAGACTTTGAGTATCAGCCTTAATAAGACAGCTGCTCTTACAAAGTAAACCTAAAAAATAATATAAAACTAAACATCAATCTAAAATTAAGAGAATATAATAAATTAAACACAAGTTTCCCCTCATACTTCATTATAATTAATAATTCAGTAAAGTAGTTACTTATAAAACATAAAAAACATGGAGGAAAATTTAAGAAGCTAAAATTAAAAGGGTGAGAAATGTGATCTTTGGAAGAAATTTCACAATTCTCATTTTTAAAGATATGGACACAATATTATTTCAAATTACAAAAGATTAAGAAATCTATTATCATTTGTTCCCTGGTTTAAGTACTGTGGAAATGTATTTATATTCCATAAAATAACTCCAAGCTTCTTTTGAGTTTCATCAGGGAATAGAAACACTTTCAAAACACAATAGACTCTCAGTTAACTGGCACCCCTGGGGTTTAGAAGATGTGGAATAAATGTACCCGGCACTCTCAAGCAACTGGCACAAAAATTGAAAACTCTGCCAGTTGCTTGAGAGTGCTGTTTGCCTGAGTTCTGGTTATTTCAGAGTCTATTCTCTAGAGATATACTTGAGTATTAGTGGACTGAACAAGCATGCCTGACACAACTATACAGGAAATCAGTAATACTTACTGAACAAGAAAGAAACATATGACTTTGATATTCATAACACATAAAGGAAATACTAATACCAAGCATCATGAATTACAATTTTCAGAAGATAATTAGGAAAAAAATGAAACACTACCTTTGCACCTAATTGTAAAAGTATCATTACCTCCTTAAGTTCAAGATGTTTTGGATTGTAAGAACGATAAAATTCTCAGTTACAAATAAAATAAACACACATTAAATAAACTTCAATTAAATGGGGTCTGAATGCTCTATATGCAGAATATGGTATGCCAAAAAGCACCACGGTGCTATATTAACATCAACAAGCCACCTCTCCGAATCTTGCCAAGACTTCTCCTGTTCATAATCTTTCACTGCTTTCTCTGACTTGTCTTCTTTGTCCTCCCTCTTTCTTCCCCTTTTCTTTCGTTCTTCTTCTTCTGGGGGTTTGCTCCTACAGGCCATAAGACATTCCAAGACTCTTTGATGTTTCTCCGAGTTATTGATATGGGCTCTGACAAGGGTTTCTAATTCATTCCACATGATCCGGTATTGTTCATCTCTGAAGTAAAGATTTAAAATAACATTAGATAATAAAAAAAAACAACTCTTTAAGTAATAGTCACTTGCTACTGGTAAAGTAAATAATTAAAAATGAAATTCTTTTCTCTTCCTAGATTATCAATGGTACAAGTCTAAGTTGTAATGTATACAATCATGTGTATTTGTATGTATGTGTATGTGTGTGTGTATAGTATCCCTCCAAACATGTAACTTACACATGGAATACGTTAGCTTAAAAAACAGTATCAAGCAAATGTGATATATAGACAAAGTAAGAAAAAGAACTACCTTTTAGGGCCTTTTCCTCTTGTACCAACTGTGGAAATAGGTAGAGGATCATTTTTTCTTTCCATATCAACTAAGTTGTATATGGTTTTTTGACAGTTTAACACATCTTCTTCTGTCAAAGATTCTTTCACAATAACACTGGCTAATGGAACTACCTGTTAGATTTAAAAAAAAAAAAAGGAAAGAAAATGTCTTGAATAACAAGTATCAAATCATCTAGGCAGAACTTCAATTGATTTTAAATATTACTATGGTGAGATAATCTATAATCTTCACTTCAATTTTCTATTACTAATTCTTTAACTGTAGCAAACTCATACATTTCATTATTTGATTGAGAAATTGTATCTGTAAAGAAAATATAACTAAGATAAAAGAAAAGTTGAAACTATTTAACACTTACCGCTTGCATGTTAAAAATGGTGGTTTGTGAAATAATCATAGGCCAGTAACGGGTGTGTTTTTCTAACTGATCTTTTGCTCGTTCCAAAGGGATCTCAAGAGTTCCATCGATTTTATATCTGGGGTCTAGAAAAGGAGTTAATCTGTTTTCCCTCATAAATTCACCAAAATCCTAATGATAACCAAATAAGATAAAATTAGAAAGTATTTTCTAATGTTTCAGTATGGATTACATGCAACAGTCTGTTTCCCTGATGTCTTCTGTCCTGTGATATGCAACAAAGCATTTTCTCTAACAGTTCCACCTCCCCCATTAATATTTTTCCTTCTTTTTGAACATGAAACCTATAAGCCTTTATTACAATGGGAAGAAAGCCTCAAACATAAATGCATTCATGGTTCTTTCCACTTTTTAAAAACCAAGGAACACTTATTTTTCTTCACTTATATAACTTAAGTCTTTTATATCACATACAGATAAAAGAATTAATCACATTAGGATGCCAACTTGCTTACTGAAAAACTATTTTAACATAATACTTTTAATATCAAAATTTTAATAGTGGTTATCTTTGAATGATGGAATTACAGGTAATTCACGAGGGCTGTCAGAAAGTAAGCCACCGTGTAACTCTTCTTGTTATACTGACAATGGCTGATTTTTTTCCGAACAGTCTGTTTTTTAAAGATGTTTATATTCTCTAAATTTTCTACAATGAATACTTATTAGTTTTCTCTTTATTAAAAAGATATAAAAATAATAAAGAAAAGCCTAATAAAAAACAATTACATACAATACACAACACTTTGGTTTACAGAGTATACTCATATACAAGGGGGGACCCAAAAAGAAAACAGAATTTTTTTTTTTTAATTGTGTATTTATTCTTACATGTTTTAACTTTGGTTACATTCAAAGTTCTCTGTTTGATGCAATACACCTATTGACATGCTTTTCCCACTGCTCAAAACAGTTTTGCACTTGACGATTTTGATGCCTTGTAGTTCTTCTGCCTATATCTCTTCCACATCAGCAAAATGTTTCCCTTTGAGGACTTTTTTCATTGGGGAAAACAAAAAAAAAGTAGCTCAGGGCAAGATCATGTGAATAGGGAGGGTGGGGCATGTGGCATCATGCTGTTTTTGGTCAAAAACTGCCTAACACTCAGTGTGGTGTGGGCAGGTGCGTTGTTATGATGGAAGAACCAGCCATTTGTTTGCCACAACTTAGGACGTTTACTCTGCAAATCTTGACATAAAATTTTCAAAACTTCCAGATAAAAACTCTGGCTGTCCTTTTGATCTGGAGGAACAAATTTCAAGTGCACAATCCCTCTAACATCAAAGAAAGATAATTCTGGGTGTTTTTTTTTTGGTCCCCCATTGTATATCAATCACATTTAATTTTTACAACCAACTCAAAAAGCAGACACTATGAAATACCAAATGTAATGGGAGAGTAGAAAATTAAAATCAGAACAATAGAATTTCTACTAAAAATTGACATAATTTTCTTACATGCACCTTTAAATAGAAAATAATACAAAAATTTAGTGTTATTTCAAAGTAGCAGCAATCCAAATATTGAACTGTTTTTGTTTGCCATTTAAGTTACAAAAAATAAACTCTTACCTAAAATATTAGTTCAAATCAATTTCTATTCTTTCCTTTAATTCTAGTATGTCAATGCTACTGAGACTTCTAAATATAGTTTATTCAGTACACACTGAATAAAGATTACGTAGTGATAACAGCTCTTTTGGCAAGTATTAAAGGAAAGTCACCTAATTAAAATAATCAACTTCTCCAAACCCCTTTTCATCACATATCTTAGCAGATAATAGACACTTAATAACAATTTGGTGAATGATGACATTCTCAAAACATAAAATTTATAGATATTAAAGTCTTACTGTGATACGGTAGTCTGTAACTCTTCCTCCACATCCTTCACTAATTGAAGGCGGATCTTCTAGAATGGATCGAGAACTGCTAAGGACATGTAAAAAAATCTCTCCTCCATGGCTACTTAGCATATGACTGATGACTTTGGAACCCGACTTTCGTGGTTGTTCCAATAAAACAGAACGACCTGTTAAAAGTAATGAAACTCAAATGGGCTCTTATTTTTTCCCTTAAGATTTATGTCTAAAGTTTTCATTTTATTTATTAATCCTTATTTTAACCAGTATTACTAGTACATCTACACTTCAAGTCCAAAAAGTCTGAAACTAGTCTTCGTTTTTTCTTGGTCACTCAAACTTAGTTATACAGATGGTTTTCCATAATAAATACAGTGGTCTTTAGTATAATGTCTGGTTATATTCTTCATTCAATTACAAGTTCGTGTGAAATTTTTCTTCTGGGTATCAAAAAAAGTGAGACAGCTTTTGGATAACCCTCAAGTTATTAAAGCTACAAAACATCTGGGGGGAAAGCAAAGGCTCAGTTCACTTCTACAATACCTTATTATCAGCACTGTTACCGTAACTACTTCCTACTTCACATGATTGAATGTTATTTAACTTGGACTTCACAAAGTCTGATGATCAAACTGAGCGTAATACAACAATAAAGTTAACCTTATGATAAAGGCAGGCTTACTCATCATATCAAGGGTTTGAAAACCTAGTTATAAGAATCACCAGAAAAGCTAAAAGAATTTAGATTTCGTAAATGAAATACAATGATTTGGTTGTTTTAAAAAAAATTTTTTCACACAAGGAAACCACAGATTTAAGGCCATATGCATAAAAATCATATGGTATAATATTAAAAGTGTTTATGGTAAAGGTATAGAGTTCAAAGAGATATAAGTTCAAAGATTTACTTTTCGTTTTGAGAGGTGAGAGAGAAAGGCCCAGAGCAGTTGCCAATAGTTGTACATCATTAACTGTGACATTGTTTCATTCCACACATGTGGACATGGGGCTACACAGAGCAGGAACCAAACTGGGGGCCTCCCACATGGGAAGCGAGAACCTTTACTGCTGAGCAATCCCAGCAGTTACTAGTTGCACCACAATTTAGCATATGGGTTAGCACGGGCCAGGACAGGAAATCAAACACTGGACCTCATGATTGCGAGGCAAGCGCTCAACCACTGAGCTATTCAATAGGCTGAGATAAATGGTTTGTATTATTCTAGCTTTCTAAAAAAATCAACATAGTTCAGATTATCTAACCATTGTTACATATCTGCATTTTAGGTAATATGGCTATGTATTCAAGGATAAAAAAAAGTCCTAATGCCCAACATATATCAGAAGTAGAGGTAGTGAAATAATTCTTTTTAAATGCCCTTTTAATTTAGTTCTCAGGAAGGACTATCTTCTGGAATTGTCTTTGTTAATCCACCACTTGGAGCTAGAGGTAGTCCCATACTTAGTCACTGAAATGGTGGAAGAGGAAGAGTGAAAAGAATGGAAGACAGTTTAGGTTATAACCATAGGTCTATATGTACATTTTTGTAAAGTATCTATGTTTACTGTAGATGAGGTTCATTCTTTATTTGCAAATTCTGAGCTTTTTAGGTGTCCTGAGGTGACTATGCTGAAAAGCAGAGCCAGTGAATTAACCAATTTGTAAATAATATCTTTGTTATAACTGATTAAAAAAAGAGGCGTCTTGGATTTGGAATTGTTAAACCAGCTTTGAGAAATGGATGTCAGGAGTTATTAGGTTGGCAGCAGAGGGACAGAATACAGAGGGAGGGAAGTGTGTGGATGTGTTTGTATGTACATTGTAATGATAACCACTGATGTGTTGCATCTCTTTTGGCTGTGCTATAGAAATACATTAAGTATTTCAGTGGAAACTTGTCTCCTTGCTATTTTAAAAGTATAGACCATAATGAATTCTCTTAGAAGCATTACATTTTGTGTACTGTTGCTTTATGTCTCATTTTTAACGAAACATGAAGAGAATGCAGTATTTTAATTCTGACTCTGCCAATCTTTATCTAGAGGCCTGTTGTCATTTTTGTCTTTTATGAAATTTTTGTTGCCAAGAAAAGCAAGATAACATTTTTTTTTCCTTCCACATTGAGTTAGTGTAGTATATTCTTGATTCTCAAAATCCTCATAGAGCCTTGGGACTTTGAAATGGTAAATATTCATGACATTTAAAAAAGCTTGATACATAACTATCTGATCTTAATTATACAAAAAGGGAAGTTTAGTTGAAAAGAGGTACACACAGGGGACCTAGAAAGACACATCAACTATAAACTACTTGTGATAATGGATAACTTTGTTCTTTGCTTCTTATGTTTTTCAGTTTCCTATTAACATGCACACGTTCACTTTTAAAAAATGTTTTAAAAAAAGTCAACATAGACAAATGGTTAAATTCTTAAATGAAAAATATTAAATAATATATTAAATAAAGCCTACTTAGATAATAGCCAGAAAACCATAAAGTCATCTTACTTTAAAAACATTAGTAACATTATTAAAGGGTATTTACAATTACATAACTTTAAAACAGTTTTGGGAAATAAAATGGTTAAACTTTGAAGGAAATGGCTTTCCAGAGTTCATGTTTTCACATATGCTCACTAATGATTTCACTTGTAATAAACTCAGTCAAAACAATTAAATG
Organism: Craseonycteris thonglongyai; assembly: GCA_004027555.1. Lineage (NCBI taxonomy): Eukaryota > Metazoa > Chordata > Mammalia > Chiroptera > Craseonycteridae > Craseonycteris > Craseonycteris thonglongyai. The sequence goes on along the minus strand of PVKE010002470.1, from coordinate 61,720 downwards.
ATGAAAGTTACCATTTAGAAGAAAATTGGTAAGGCAGGAGGAAGGTCTACTATTTACATCTACAGGTGAAATTCGGTAAGCGCCAGTACAATAATGTAATTCTGAAATAAAAGAAAACACTGATTTGAAAGAATATAAAGAAAACAGTTTAACAAATAAAAGCAATATATAAAAGAAACAACTTGTTTCTTAAACCCCTTTGTGTACTTTGTGTACAATAAAGAACAAAACATGAAAAAAGCAAATTAATGAATCCTATGTAACACTTGAAGTGCCTTTTATTTCTTTTCTCTTTCAATTATTTTTAAATACCTACCAATGTTATTTGTCCTTGGTGTGCACCACTTTAATGTTATTGTTTCTTTAAATGAGCCTTCTCTACTGCTGCCACTTAAGTGGGTATCACCTTTAAAAATAAGTCAGAGAAACAGTAACATTACTAAATAGACCACAAACTTCAAATTGTTTAGCCAAGATTTCTGAAAGAGTTTTAATTTTATAAAAGAAAATACCTCTAGGAGAACATCTTTTTTAATAAAGTCCCCTAGAAAAATACCAAATAGAATTTAGATATTGGCTATGATTAATATCAATATTTAAACTTCCTCCAAATGTCTCATTAATTAATTTGATCATCTCCGTCACTACACTGGAAGTCAACAGCAAATTTTTATTTTAATTTCAATCTACAACTGCTCTCCTTCGACACCATTGAAAAATAAAATAACATGGTTAAGTGCTTGAAGAAAGATACAGGAATCTAAAATGCACAACTAATTATTACTGAATCCTAATGAACTTATGAGAAGAAAATTAAAATGAGGAATCTAGAAGGTAAATATTTAATGTCAGATGTAACAGTGAGCACTTTATGCTTTAATGCAGTCTACAATAAGCACATGTTAAAAAAATAATAATGAATAAATAAAAAGTATAAAGTTGACAAAGCTTTGAAGGAGAGATAGCTATAGTGTTATGAGCATCTACACAAAGAGATCTGATTTATGCTAAAACATCAGGAAAGGCTTCTTTGAGAAGGGAAAAATAGTTTGAATTCTAAAGTTAAAGTAAAAAATGCATTTAATACACCTAACTTACCAAATAGCATAGCTTAGCCTAGCCTGCTTTAAATGTGCTCAGAAGACAATATTCAAAAAATGCTGGTAACACAGAGCACTGTAGAGTATTGGCTGTTTATTGTTATGACTGTGTACCTGACTGGGAACTGCAACTTGCTGCAGCCACCCAGCGTCATAAGAGACTAGCATACTGCCTACCTCAAGCCTGGAAAAATAACAAAATTCAAGATTTGAAGTACAATTTCCACTGAATACACATCACTTTTGCACCATTACAATGTTGACAAACTGAAAACTGTAAGTCAAGCTATTCTCAGTTGGCAACTCTGTGTATAAATCTGAAGCTTTGAGAAGATATCTGGGCTATGGTGTAAGCCTACTTACTCATCAGAACCCAGCTCTGAAATCACCTGCTCTGTAAAGCTTGTCTAACTCACAGGCATAACCATATGCAACCTTTGTGTTCCCACAGCACTCTGTCCTTTTAACTACTACAGCATTTTGCATATGGTATCCACGTGTAATACACAGAATTATAGGTCAATCAGTAACCATTGTAGAGAAATATGTTGTATTACAAAGAATATGTTTACATTGATAAAAACAGGTATTATTTCATAGGTTCTTAGTAATTTCCATATTTTGTATTTTCAAAAACAAGTTCTTTACATTCCTTTGTTAAACATTATCCATTTAACTTAATAATTTTCTCCTGTTATAAATTCATGTTATGTTCATTGCAAGACTACTTACACAAGTAACAAATGTTATGACTAGTTTCACAGTATTAACTTCAGAAAAGTTGCATACAACATAATCGAAGTCAACCATTTAATTCTCAGATAGCATTAATTTACATAGAAAACATTCTAAAATATTTAACGAAATGTCAAATCTTAAAGGCAATTTCATTAAACTGCAGGAATGGATGGAATGTTACAGTTCATCTCATCATTTCTAAGTATATAAACTGAAGTCTAGAAACACATAGGATTTGCTAACTGGTGGCAAAGCTTTAGTTAAAACTCCTATCTCCTAACTCCAGTCTTTCTCTTAAAACATGCTGACACATTTGCAGAAATCACAGCTTTAGAGCAGAAACCTACTGATTCAAACACTTTTTAGAGGAAAAAATAACACTAAATTTCAAAACAACTGGTTTTTATCCAGGCAAACTATAAGGTTATTACTCTTTAGAGTCAGCTCCTGTTCTTTTCCTTTCCTCAAGGTGGCCTGCCTACAAAAGAGAAATAGTGATATGCCTCTAATGGCTCTCTTTCTCAATATTGTTCCATTAGCTTAGTCTTTTCCAAAGTAAATTCTATACAAAGAACACTAGTTCAATGGCCATTAATAGGTGACATTGTCAGATAAGTTTGCAAATGAATAACTTAAGTCAATCAAGTTTGTTTACTGAAGAACTTCTCAAAGCTCTTAGTATTCTTTCATGCTAGATCTTACAAATTAAGACTTTCCAATGTTTCTTACCACTTTTCAGGAAATCTACGTGTGCATCTTTGTGATGAAGTAGCTCCACATCATAATTGGCAGATGTGTTAGCGTGTTGTTCTTCCTTAAAGCAAAATGTAAAATAACTTGGTTTTAATTTCAAAATAGGGAGGTTAGTTATTAATTTTCTCTTTGCTTAAAATGAGATCAAATACACCCAACAAAAGCTAGCTATAACAATGGTGTAGTTTGCTCAGTAATTAATCTATTTAAAGATGCAACAATTTTCCACTGTAATATGAACTCTATTAAAAAACTATTAGGTGTACATACCTTATTTTTCCATGTACAAAACAATACTTTTGTCTAAAATCGTGAGACCAAAAATTGAGCTTATCTCATATGCATGAATAACCCATGTATTGATTTCTTAATGTTGGGTTAAAAAAGGAGGGGTCATCTTATACATGAAAAAAATACGGTAATACCGTATTTAATTATTATTTTTACATTACGTCAGAATTAATATAAATGATTAATCCAGAAATTTTAGAAATGTTTTTCTAAATGCATTGTTTTGCACAAATATACAGAAATCGTTTGTATACAAATATAATATAATTGAAATAGTTGATATATATTAAAAGTGAAATAATTGTTTAAAGGAGAAAATAGCATCTTTAAATACTGACAGTAAAGTAGCAAACATCAAATATATAAAATAGTAAATACAAACTAATAAACAAGTTTAGTAACTTGTTTTCACTAAATAGTAAATGGGAACTTTGATATTATCTGCTTACAAGAAAAAGACAGAGATTAAAGAAAGAGTCCCATCAGTAGCACACAAATATAATCAAATTCCAAGAGCAAGGTATCTGTCATCCTCAGAATATTATTCTAATAATTCATGGGGGAAAAAAAATAAAAAAATATATATATATATGTATGTATGTATGTGTGTGTGTGTGTATTACTTTACTTGTTAATTGCTTCTACATCTAAACCATTCTATTGAGTAAAGCTACAGTTTCTATTAAAGAGCTGGCCAATCACATAAAGAGGAAAATAATAATGAAAAGATATTTCTCAAGTAATGTATTGCTCATTGTATGGTGGCAAAACAATGAAACTGGGACTTACAAGAAAGTACATTTGCATTTTTAGATGCAGTGGTTACTTTATTTGTAAACATAATCAATAAAATTAAAATCAACTCCACTTGGTAAAAATTCATTTAAAGCTCATTATGGGCCAGGCATTGTACAGGTCCTAGATAACTTAATGGTAATATGATGAAATGGAACAGGTAGCAATAATTCCTAAGAAAACCATTAGTAAAATCCTAAGACTCACATCCTTGGTTTTTCAGCTAGGGTAATAAACTTATTTAAAATTATAAGCTATTTTTCCCTAGTCAGGCTATTAATTACAAACACTTCTATACTGGGTAGGCAAATACAAAAATACAGAAAATGAAAGATCCACTAGAATAGACAATATAAGAAAAATCTAGTAACACAACTATCAGAAAAAGAATCACAGAAAAAGTAACCTCTTATGATAGAGATGATATTTTAATGGAAAAAATGAAAATGTAATTAAAAACAAAAAAAAATGATATAGCGTGTTTTTATTAGAAAGAAAACAAAACATTTTGTTCTGTGATCCTTTCTTGTTGCTTTTCAGTATTTACTAACCTGGTCAAAGACACTGAATGTGGGCTAGCAAAACAGAAAATATAATATGGGGAGAAAAAGTTAAGATTCAATTAAAATAAATAATACATGCCAAACAAATAAAGAAAAAGCAAAACAGAAATTTCAAAATGTCAGGAAAGAACTGCCTACCTTCATTGGAATATTTGTAATAGTAGTTGAAGCCAAGTCAAAATGTTGCTGTACTAAAATATTTAATTTGGTAGCAAGATGCCGTCCTGCACGAACACTATGAACTTCACTGGTTAAAACTGGGGACAACTACAAAAAATATGAAAAAGACCCCACAAAACATTAATATTTGTGTTGTTATTAACAATAAAAGTTAATATTAGTAATATTGTAACCAAGTAGAATTTCAAAAAATAAAAAGGTCCATAAATTAACCATTATCATTATTTTAGCAATAAATGTTCATACATTCACTCATTGAACAGGTAAATATTAAGCAGGATTTCCTACATTAAATGCCAGAAACTGTGAGCTATTGGAGGATACAGCAGTAAACAGGAAAAGTCCCTGTGCTCCTGAAACTTAGTAAAACAGTCTTTGATTTAAATATACATTTTAATTTATAATTTTCATTCCATTTACTTACAAGCAAAATATATTTGAAGTGTCCCAGAAATACTGTAGAAAAAATAATTCATTTTGTGGAGAGGACAAACCCCTAAAATTACAACTTATAATGAATGTGGAAATCACCATAAACACTCGTAATTTATCACCAATAGATGTGATAAGGCAGCCAAAAGTTACTTATAACAAGGAAACACAAAATTTTACTAATTCTAAGGTAACAATATGTATGGTAAATAAATTTTTTAGTTATCACAAAGCCAACATATTGCTACATTATGAAGAGGCAGAAAAACGTCAATTAAGGGCTTACCCTGGAAACCACCCCAAAACACAAGAGAGCTAATGACCTAAAAATACCACTTAACTATAAAACATTCATAGACTAAGGTAATACTTCATCATTTACATTAAATAAGGCTAAATAAAAAACCAGAACATAAGAACATAAGTATCATTTACTGTCCACCTACTTTTGGTTCACCCTGTAATTATACAAATACACATATCTATATTTCCAAATAGACCACTGACAAAGAATATTTCATGATACAAATCCTTTTAAGTTTTCTTTTAAAATTGTTCAAATTTATTTAAAAGGAAAACCAAGGTTGGAAATTCGTTTTCCCCTATCTGAATGGGTAAAATTAATTTCTAGTTATTGAAGTGTATTTTTGTTAAAGAGTGTATTGCTTTTCTAACAAGAAAGAAAAAGATTTTTATAGAATAAAAAAGTCATCGAAGCAACTAAAATCCATTACAGTAATTGAAATTTTAGAAATAATTCAAAGTGTGTATGGTTTTGCAACACATTTAATTAAACATCAACAGGCAAGCAAAACAGAAAACATCTTGAAAGCTACAAATGCAACCTAAAGCACCAACCTAGGTGTTATGCTATACAGGTTGCTTTGAAAACCCTAAATATTTTCATGGCAGAAAATGTTGGCAATATGATCATTATAATGCTAATTCTTCTCAACATTTATTATTCATAACTAATCATGTTCTTTTCTTCCACTACTTCTGCATTTACCTCTTTTTTAGGACGATCAGATACAAGGCTGTCTTCACCAACTGGGTAGGTATGGATCAAGACCAGCTCACACTTCTGAATCTGCATGAGACTTAAAGGAAAACTTTTCACTTAGAATGTAAGAATATAATCTAAGCAGATAAACCACTGAAAGTTTGTGGTTTCTAAATATTTAGAAAAAACGGTGTCATTGTTGTACATGTAATTAACATGTAATGAATAATTTATATTAATTAAATTCATGTTAAAATGATAATTTTATGTGTTTGAAGGGTAAAATAAAGGGAAAATTCTTATAATCAGGTATAATTTTTAATAGATAACTTCACACAGTAAATGAATATATTGTCTATTAGTTTCCCTTTTACTAATGTTTTTTAAGCACAAAATTGGGCAATACTAACTGTTGACTATAATTGGTTATTTTCAAGAATACAGAATTTGGAATGCTAAAAAGCTTCCCTCAACTTCTTATTTTGCAGTTTCCAAACCTACAGAAAAGTTGAAAGAAAAGTACTATTCAATAAATATCTTTAACCTAGATTCACTAAGTGTTAGCTATACTTGTTTTCTTTATATTTATCTAAGTAGATATACCCTCTTTTTTTTACTAAGTCATTTTAGAGTAAGTTGCAGAGTGATACGTCATTGCTAAATACCTCAGCATGTTCTGCTAGTGCGAGTAATCTTACTCATGAACAATACTAATAGTCAGTCCATTTAGGGAACTAACAGCTCAATCTGATATAGACTCCTCATTTTAACTATTTCAAACATGTGTTTAATAGCTTCTTCCTTTTTAAAAAATTCATACAATACAATTAGTTGTTAAGTTTTGATTTGGTACATACTGAATACCAACAATTTGATTATTTTACAAATTTGAAAGAGTATGACAGCAAGCCATCAAAACAAATGTGTTTTATAAATTGATATATTATGTATTCTTCTGATCACAACTCTTATAAAAAAAAGTAAAATTTTGAAGTAAAAGGAATATTTGGAAGAAAAGTTTCTGATCAAACATAAATTTTTTTTACTAATTTGTAGAACTAGTAGAAAATTCAAGAGAATTCTACCAATTACTATTAAAAGTGCTGGAATAATGAAACATCATTTCACTATAATGAAATCATGACTACAAAATGGAATATGTATTTCATTTATGGATTATACTCACTGATCTGAATTTGCAGCAAGCTTGTTATGCTCATGAATCGTTTCCTGGACACAGTCCTCAAGCATTCGCACATGACTATCACTAATGGCATTAAAAAAATACAACAAACTTAAAAGAATAAACAGTAAGAGAAAAAAATTAAACACACTATTCTACTGTAGTATCTTCTTATAAGCACTTAAAATTACTTCAGTAAGGATGGTCTTTAACATGCTCATTTACAACACCACACAACCAGTCAAAAAACTAATGAGAAGTTAGTCAAATTAACCTACATAATGGCAATCTAAACTTTTTCACTGAGAGGAGTCTTTATTTTAGAACAAGATAAACACAGCTTCGATATTAGAAAGGCTACCTGTGATATGCTTAAATGCTAACCTGTTGTCCCTGCTATTTTAAATAAAAACTGTACCAGGACATTAAAATTCCCTCTGTGAAAGATTTACTGTGATTAATGTCTCACCTTTTTGCATTAGTAATGCAAATTATTCGTCCTCTATTTCCAACACGTTCTGCATTCTCCATCAGTAGAGTACGTGCCTCGTGTTGGTATTCTGTAATTTTACACAGGGTTTCCACTGCTGCAACAAGACCATGCAGAATACTGCAGCATTCAGGATCTGCCCGTGGATTAGGAGGCCCAACAGCAGCTAATGCTGCCATTAGCTATGTAAAAGGGAAAACAATTCTGTTGACAAGAGTATGTACAAGTCAAAGACACTACCAGAAAAGGAAACTATATGGAGGAGGCAGGGGGTCAAATATACAGCGATGAAAGGAGAACTGACTCTGGGTGGTAAGCACACAGTGTAACACATAGATAATGTATTAAAGAATTATAAACCATGACCAGTAGGATTTATCCCAGGAATGCAAAGTTAACATAAAATCCAATTAATGTAAATATCATATCAACAGAAACAGAAAAAAAAAAAGCATTTGACAAAATCCAAGACCTTTCATGATAAAAACACTCAAACTAGAAACAGAAGAAAACTTCCTCAAGCAGATGAAATGCATTTACAAAAAACCTACAGATAACATCATGCTTAACGGTGAAGATCAGAAAGAGAAGGATGTCCACTCTCAGGACTTCTATTCAACACTGTGCTGGAGGCTTTCCAGAGAGCAATTAGGAAAAAATAAAATAAAAGGTATCCAGATTGGAAAGTAAGAAGTAAAGCTATCTCTATATTATAGATAACGTAATTTTGTATGTAGAAAATCCTACGGACTCCATTAAAAAACTATTAGAAATAATAAGCAAGTTCACCAAGGTTGCAGGATACATGATCAATACACAAAAACTAACTGTACTGCTATATACACGTGCAATGAACAACTCAAAAATGAAATTAAGAAAACAATTCCATTTACAATAAATAGCACTGAAAATATACAGAGGAATAAATTTAACAAAAGAAATACAAATTTTATGCTCTGAGGAATACAAAACACTGTTGAAAGAAATTAAAGATCTGAATGAAAAACATCTCACGTTCATGGACTGGAAGATTTAATATTGTTAAAATGGCAATATTACCAAAACTGAAATACAGACTAAAATAAACAAAACCCTTGTCTGAATCCCAGCAGACTTCTTTGTAGAATCTGACAAGCTGATTCTAAAATTCATATGGAATTGCAAGAAACACAGAATAGCCAAAACAATCCTGAAAGTAAGAACACTTTGCATTGTATATGCATAAAGATAATATGAAAGATCCATACTAAAAAACTAACAGTGGTGGGGATAAACAGTGATGAGCTGGTAAACCAGCTCTCCAAAAGGAAAAGACCTAATTTGCAGCGTTTGCCAATATGTCTATGGTGAAATGTTCCCACCATAGCTGATTTCAAGCATCACTGACTATGAAGTTGATAGATGCATGCACACATACAGCGCTCCCACGGTGGTAGGAGCAGACTCGAGCACACCATCAACTGAGACAGAGAATGACTGGGAAACTTGTAGTAAAGGTTTATGTTTTACTTACACACATACACACACACACACACACACACACACACACACAGATGTACTCATATGTATATATGTACATGTGTACATATGTATGTATATATGTAAATTTTATTTTTAAATGACATAGGTATTACCTATTAATAAAAAGTAATCAAAAGAGAAAGAAGAGAATACTGTATATAAATGATTATATAAAGCCCCTGGTACACAGGAGAAGCTTAATTAAGAGTCGTTTTTCAGGGACAGGGTACCATGGTCCTGGGGAAAATAGCAGAAAAAAAGATTAACTTTTAAAATCAGAGATGAATTAAAATTCTGGATCTGCCTTTTAATACTATGTGGACCCAGCCAATCTCTCTTAGCCCTTTTCCTAATCTGAAAGTGAAAATAGCAATAAGATGTGTCCCACACAGTGTGATATGCTCAAACTTTATTTAATTTAGCCAAAAAAAAGCAAGACCAAAACTCCTTAAGTCTGGTCATTTGTTTTGTAATAAAATCTCAGATGTATAGGGTAGAGTTAAGTGCTATAACAGAAAGAGCCCTGGAGCCCAGTATATAATAACCACTGGCCCCTGTGGGCCTCAGTTCCTTCACCTGCACAATGAAGGAGTCAAAGTAAAAGATGTCAATAATCCTTCCACCCCAAACATTCTTCAATCCATCTATTTCACTTGTCACTAATGATTATTCACAAAGACTACGTAAAGGTGTGACATGGATAACCAAAGCTAAACACTGTGTTAGCATAGATAAGATTAATGTTAACTACTTTATATCATCTGAAACACCAGTGATTTGCTAATAGTTGCTTTCACAACTGGAGTTTTCCCCTCTGTTCCTTATTTAAAAGCACTGGGGGGTGGGGGGTGGGGGGTGGGGGCAGCTGGGATGGCTCAATGGGTTAAGCACTCACTTTGCAGCACCAGGGACCCAGGATCAAATCCCGGCCCCGGCCCGTGCAGACCCATGTGCTGAACTGGGGAGTGCCCCCAGTTCAGCTCTCTCTCTGTCTCTGTAACTCTCTCTTTCTGTCAAAAACAAAAAAAACAAAAAAAAAACAAAAAAAAGCAATGGGTATGATATAATGTGCATTCACCTTCAGAAAGCAGGGGGAACTAGTAATTCTCTTATCATCAGTATATCTACCATTATCAAATGCATACCTTTTACGGTACTGCAGAGGTAAAATAAGGAAAATTTACACAAATTTTTCATTTTTACTCATACACAACTAGAGAGGCTTCAAGTGTTTCATAATACCTCAAGGGAAAAAAAGCAGAATATGCACCATTTCAAAAATACAATACAGTAGGAATAAATGAAATCCTTAATATTATTTTTTTCAAGTCATGAAAGCATAAAGAACATTCTGAAGTGATACATGCAAAACCAAGCCAATAAAAGCCTATTGCTTGAGTGAGTTACTTCAAAAGAATGAAAGGTTAGATATGCTTACATAATGTAATACTAATCACATTTTAGGACCAAACACTGTGATAAACATACTTTCTTTAAAAGTGCTTCATTTAAAACACATTTGGATGGGATTATTTCCATAGCAGTATACCCATTAAGAGGAAGATTTTAATATGAAATAATTCAATGTATTCAAATTTTTCACTACTGTCTCTCATGTTCATATTCATCAGTGAAGAACCTAGTAGACAGAAGTCTTCTATTAAAACTAAACAATAGCAAAGAATGTAATCTACCACAAACTTTTTATCTTTAAACAAATTATGTTTAAAAAGCATAATCTTGATGGATTAAGCATGGGTTTATTTCTGCTCCCTTCAAAAACTGCAGTAAAACTGTAGCAAAAAATTTTAATTAAAAAAAAAAGCATAAACCAAAGGGGGGAAAATCATAAACCCACAAAGATGAAGAGAATGGGAGAGGAGACAACAGCAAACAAGAAATGTCAACAAGAATATCAAAATGGATGGAGGAATAGAAATGAACTTTATAAGACTCTAATAAGTTGAAATCTAAGTACCTACAGGGAGAGGAGAGAAGATGATATGCCCTTCAGATTCCATCAGTTCAGGAACTGGAGGCATCAAGTGCCACACAAAGCAGGGGTGAGGCAAGATATTTAAAACAATGAATGGCTTAGTCAGTGTAAGGAGCAAACTGACTCCCAGATCTCACTCACAGCCTACCCATGTAAAGTGACCATCTCTCCCTGATCCCCCCAGATACAGAATCACATTCCTTGGAGGACATGAACCATAAAGGTAACAAGCATGAATACCACAAACACAGAAGAGTATAAGGGTCAGATACTACTAGACCAGTGCTGCCCAACAGAACTCTCTGATGAGGAAAATACTCTGTATCTGTGATGTCTAATTTAGTAGTCACCTTCCCCATGTGACCTACTGAGCAGTTGAAACATGGCTAGTGATGCAGAGAAATTGAATATTTTATTGTATTTAATTTTAATTAATTTTAATTTAAATAGCAGCTATTTAATAGCTAATAGTAGCTATATATGGCTAGTAGCTCCTATTTTGGAGATCATATTACAAGACCAAAAACAGAAAAGCTGAGTGGACAGCTGCCTCTATATAGTAGTATCTACCCTGCTCCTTGGCTCCAAGGCTGAAAACCAGGCAAAACACTGGAAGATCTTCTCTGGAGACACTGAACAGTCCCAGAGAAATGATCTGTTGATTGACATGTGGAGGTCCCCCAGTGAAAACAATTAAACCACAGTGAAGCCCAGTCAGCAGTACCTACGTCACAACAGGCACATCTTCTTCTGCCGAGTGACTTGCCTTTAAACAAGGTTGCACAGCTAAGTATCAGCAGGCATTTAAGAAAAGCCTCAGCATAGAAAGAACTTTTAAGTATAAAGAGAAATCAAAAGAAAAATTCAAATATAATACACTATTATTAATACCCTCAGATTCAAAAATTATACCCATAAACTAAGAAAAGAATATAAAAATTGACATTAAAGCATAAGTAAAAGTCCTTAGAAATTAAAAATGCAATCAACTAAAAAGTTCCATGTAAGAATTAAAAGGAAATAGAAAAAAGGCTCAGAAAGTAGAATAAGAGAACCAATGAGAAAAAGGATAAGGTATTTAATCCAGGTGATTCAACATCCCACTAATAGGGTTTCCATAAAAACACAGAACACAGAGACAGGAACACTGACACAAAGACAAGAACATTATCAAAGACACAGTACAGAAAAATATTCCTGAAAAATGTAAAGCCCAGGACATGAATGACAGACTACCACCAAAGCACATCACTGAGAAATTTCAAAACATTAAGCAGGAAAGAAAAAAATTCTTAAAGGTTTCGGGAAAAAATAGGAAGAAAAATGATATTGGACTTCTCAACAACACTAGAAGCTATAAAACAGTGGAGTAACGCCCTCAGAATTTTGAGGACAAAGTTATTTCCAACCTGACATTTTTATACCCCAAGTATCAATAAAGTGTAAGGAAAGTTACAGAAATTCTGGAAGTTATACTATTACCAAAACAAGAGATTACACATAAAAGAGGGAAAAAATGGGTATCCGAAAAACATAGAGAGAGGAGGATGACAGCAGTGTACCCAGCCTAGAAAGCAGCTAGTTCAAACTGGAGCAGAAAACTGTGCTCCAACAACTTTTTTTCAAAGAAACAGAAAATGAAACTGCTCAATTTCAAATATACCTATGACGAAAAAAAGCTGAAGTTCTGTAGAGACCTGTGGAAAAGCAGCAGCAGATATTCAGACAACTAAGCAAACTAAGAAGAAAATGATAAATTCTAGGAACAAAAAGTTGTACAAGAGAGGATGCTGGGATAGCTCAACAGGTTGAGCACTTGCCTTGCAACCACAAGGTCCAGGGATCAAATCCCAGCCCTGGCCCATGCAAACCAATATGCTGAACTGCAGCACAACTAGTAACCGCCAGGATGTTGGTGAAGGTTCTTGCCTCCCATGCAGGATGCCCCCCAGTTTGGTTCCCATCGTGAGTGAGCCCACATCCACCTGTGTGGAATGAAACTATATCGCAACCAATGATGTGCAACTATGGAGACTGCTCTGGGCCCTCCCCCCTTCTCTCTCTCACCTTCTCTCAAACAATAAATCTTTATAAAAAAGTTGTACAAGAAAGAAAATAATACATAAGCCAAATTATTATGCTGTACACCTTAAACTTACATAGTGCTATATATCATATTTACTATATGTCAACTACATTTCAGTAAAACCTTAAAAAAGGGAAATAATCACATACATTACTAAAATTAGCAGTTAACACTTCATATAGACATTATAAAGCAAAAATAGAATTTTGAATTAACCAAAAATTCTGATGTAATAATATCGAGAAAATGAGAAGAGGGAAGAGGCAAGTATAGTGGCATGGGTGAGAGGGAATATAAGAGGTAAATCCTCACTGACAATAATAATAAATACATAACATTTAATCTGAGAACTGTGTAAATGGCAGTAAAAAAATGTTATTTAGAAATATGGAAGTAAATACTAAATGAGTTAGAGTTAAAAGTTTGCTTCTAGGAAGTGGGGAAATAGAGGAATGCATAGCTGTTTTCCTTTTAGTATAGGTGGAATGTTAAGACTATAAGCAAATACAATATTGATAAAAACATTTTTTAAAATAAAAGTATTACCACATTCATATAATTTTCAAAAAGGCCACAGCCCAAATTCAAACCATACCTCCTGCAAATTTTGGTCTTCTTGAGTCCAAGAATTTAAAACATGTGCTCCAGAGTCACTCACAATGAAATTCACCTAACAAATTTCAAAGTAATAATTAGTATTCAAATCTAAATATATTCTATAGTAAAAAGAATTAAAAATAAAATAATACAGATTCTAGATCTGATTTATTGATGTAGTCATTTATTCATTTTACAGGCATAGAATGCCTAGTACATGCCAGGTGCTATTCTCAGCAGTGGGGATATGAGAATATAGGGATGAATAAAACAGTTCTGTCACTCACAATGTGGGAAAAGCCAGGGGGTGGGGGTGTGAAAAGATAGAGAGCAGTATAGGGAGAATACAAACAAAGCAATGAACAAGATAATTTCAGAGAGTGAGAAATGCAAAGAGAAAGAAGTTGGTTAGCCAATTGAGGTTGGTTGGACAGAGAAGGGCTCTCTACAAAAGTGGCAACTGAGGGAAATTCAAAGTGACCAAAAGAAACCAGTCATGGAAAGAGTTGGGGATAGAGAATTCCAGATATAATGGACAGCAAATGCAAAGGTCTCTAATTGGGAAAAGGTCAGCGTAGGCAGAAGGGCAGGAGATATGGTCAGAAAAGAAGGCAATTACCATATGGCACTGAAAATTAAAACAATAAATTTGGATTTTATTCTATATTTTAAAGTAAAATTCGAACAAAAAAATACTATCAAGTAAGATGATGGTAATAAAGATACATTAGAAAATATATCAAGTGATGATGACTATACTCCCTTTCGCGAAAAGGGTGAGATCATTTCTTTCCCCTGAACTATATGATCTAGTTCATGTTATTTGTTTTCCTAATACCCATGAAATACTCATTTACTTCCCCGGTAAGTTTGATAAGCAACCTTCTCACTTATCTGACAGAGACATATTTTACTAACCACTTTTTAATCTCACTGAAATCTTATAACAATCATAGAAAATGTGTATTATGTTTACATGGGAGTAAACTGAGGCTTGGAAAGATTAAGCAATATGCTATACTGCTGGTAGCTAATAATGCCAGGATGAGCCAAAGCCTGTGCCCAATTCATTCGATTATCCTTTCTCTTATTTATTTTGTTTTTAACCTACATAATGCACAAATTAACAGATGGACTAAAACTTATATTTTAATTTGGAATATATCTGAATGTATATTGTTCAGCCTTACTGTTATTGCTCTACCTGTGCCAGTCTTAAGAACTGTCTGTGTCCCAGCCCTGGCTGCTCCAAAATGACACAGATAGCAAATCATACACTTACGGCTAACCAAATGACTGCCAAAATAAAACAGTTGAGATTCTGAAGCCTGAAGATAATTTTAACATTTGAAAGTTTCTATCGATATGCATTTTGGTTCTTAATGATAAAAACAATTTCCACTTTGCATTCTTAAGAGCATTTCTTTCTAATATGGCCAAATCCTGCAGCAATTTAGCATACATTCACTAAAACTATGTATAAGCAGCCAGCGTGCCTAGGTCCAAATTCTGATTCTGCCTCTAACTAGCTATGTGACTCAATTCAAGTTTCTTCTCATTACCCCAGTTTCTGTAGCGCCAACATGGCAGTAAATAACATTGCTGATATTCAGATGGTACTTACCAGCAGTCTAACAAATCACTTACAGCTAACATCCCTTCTGCTTAGACTGGCAACAATCAATGGTCAGTGCCTGTTCCATTCTGATTATTATATTCTTTGAATATTATACCAGTTGTTATAGTAACTACCTCATAGGATTGTTGTAATAACTAGGAATTAATACATACAAAGCACTTTGGAACATGTGTGGCACATGTTAAGTGCTCCCTAATTGTTAGTTGTTATTGTTGGTCAAATACACATAACATTTAATCCCAAAGAGGAGTTCTACGTGTTACATTTTTGAAATAGTAAACAAACAGTTCTAAGTCAAATCTACAACAAATTCATACATTAAAAAATGTAATAGGCAGTTAAGTACACTCCCCAAATAATTTTGCTTGTACTTCATACTCACCAGCTTTTTGAAAGGAAATATGTCATACATTATTCTACAGTATTCCATGGAAGATTCTACTGAGCAAGTCCACAATGATTTAGATATGGGGGCCAAAGGGATGATTCCTTGGGTCCTATTCTTCACCAGCATATCAAACTCAACATGCTGCCTGCATGATTCTGCCATGTAAGGGCAGTGGTCCACAACAAATACTGTTTTATGAGATTCAGAAAAAATCTTCATTTTGTTTTAACCTGTAAGAAATAAAATGTATTAGTCAACATTTTATACATAACACTTAATATCTTAAATTATCTCTGCTTAATGCGTCTTTTCTTCAAGATTTGGTAAAGAACATGAATAATCAGTATCCAAAAAAATGTATCTAATAAAGGACAAGATTTAATGAGGCCAAGACTAGAAAGTCACTACCAATTCAAGGGATGAGTTACACCACATTAACCTGTCACTCTATCAATCACAGGCAAAATTACAGTTCGTACGTATTTTTTTTTTTTAATGAACTTAAAATGGTCAGAAAAAAATACTTTTACAAATTGTACCTGATTCCCTTACATAATACCAAGTACAATAAACAACAAATATTCCTCAAATACACTTCCGATGATCCTTGCTAATTGACATCATTCACATATAAACTCCCAAACTAACTCAACAGTTTTGAGCTTCCCCCTTCAAAATGTCTCAAGACTTAAAAAAAAAGCGAGGGGGGGTGTATTACAAGGAAAGAGGAGTGACAGCAAATGGAAAGACCAAAACATAACAGGCATCTCTGAACACAGTCGTATATCAGGTCTTCGCACTTAGGATAAGGGCCCCAAATTCACTCTCCCCTTTAGCTTTTGAAACACAACAGTAATTTATCATGTAAAACAGAAACGTAGTTGTTACCATCATACTGGCGGGGAAGAGAAACTTTTAAAACTTTTTCTTACAAACACTCCCTTGCTTCGCTAATAACATCTTATACTGAATAGACAATTCACATTCAAAGAACCACATGGTAGGCAGAGCAACAGTGTTCATCAAAACCAACTGACTTTACGACCCGGCTATTTTCTTCTGTTTTCAAACGCATTTTCCCTTCATGCAAAACTTTTGAGAAATCTAGACATACTGCTGGAGGGTGCAGGTGGAAAGTACAAGGTGAGCGGATAAGGAAGACCTCAGGATTGAGGGTAGCTTACTTTCGTGCCTGGTCCTGCAGTGAAAACGAACAGAGGCTGTGGACCACAGCCTCCCTGGCAAAGGCTGCTGGCTGGGTTGGGAGGGTCAGCGCACAGTCAGGAGTGTCTGGTACCAAAGACAGGGGACTATACGTTCCCCGTTCATCTCCTAGTACACCGGCTCTTCCCAAGCTTTCTCAAGCAGGAGCGCGCGCGCGTGCGCGTGCACACACACACTCACACACTGGTACTCGCGCTTGCGCAACGCATTATTCGACCCCCCGCCAAGCTGCCTTTTTTTTTTTTTTTTTTTTTTTTTTTTTTAATCCCCCTCGGTGGGCCAGACGTCCAGGTCGCTGAACAGGAAGAGGGCGGAGCCAAGGAAAAGAAAATGCTTCTGATCCTCAAGATTTCCTACTCGCTAATTTTCACCCACTGGGGAATTTGTTTCGCGCGGCCTGAGAGCCCCCCACAACTGCGAAGTACCAACCATAACACCGGCTAAACCTGGCACAGACCCTTGAGCATATGGCCCTCCCTCCCTCCCACCCGTTGTCCCCTTCTCGGTCTCTTCACCAAGGCCGGGTTCCCTGGTAAGACTCGCGAGACTCTGTGAGAGGCCAAGCGAAGCCCTGAGTAGGTGACTGGGGAGGGGCTTGTCAGGGGCCCGCCCCTGCCTCGCGCGCAAGTCCGAAAGAAACCGCAAATAAATCTCCGGGTTCTGCCCTCCACTGTGACGCCGGGAGGAAGTCTCGCGAGGTTGCACAGCTGTTGGAGCGCCGGACCCAGGCAGGCATCGGAGGGTTTTCTCCTGCAAATGATGGGGCTGGTCCCCGCTGGGCCTCCAGCCTCCCTCGGACTGCCTCTGCGAGGCTCTGCATCTGCTCGCTGAAGAAGCTGCACGGGCCAGAGGAGTCTCTTCCTTTGGATGCACAGGTCCCCGTTGGCAGAGGCGGAGTCCTAATCGCCACAGTTGACGGCTGCGAGGGATTGAGAGCAGAGTAAGTGGAATAAATCCAGGGACGAGAAGAAGGCGTAGGGAGCTGGAAGCTTCCTTTCCCTGGCCCTAGTCGTTTCCCTTGCCGGTTACCCGAACTGTATTTCCCCTCCCCGGCCTCAGCTTTGAGCTCCTTTTCCGGAACTGAAGTCCGGAAAGTTTAATGAAAAGCCTTGGCCCTACCCCTATGGACGCACCTTCCGCATCTGTGTGTGTTTGTTTTTCCTCCAAACCCACCTGGGAGCTCACCACTGAAGAGAGGGAAGAGAGACTCTTCGGTTTTAAATTTACCTCTTTACAGCATTTGACATTGATAGCTCGTCCCTCTTTCTTGGAACTTGCTCTCCAAGGAATACTATTTTCCTGGTTTTCTTCCTGCCTTTCTTCAGTATCCAGTTTTTGATAATGGTACCAGTTATCCATCCTGCTGTCCAAACTAGAAAGCTTCGTCCTTTCTGCATTTCCACTCCCACTGCACTGTGTTATTCTTTCACCAGAATTGTTGACAGTTGCCCTCCCCCAACCAAGTTTCCCTACCGTCGTCCTTTCCATAGTTACCATTCTGAAATACAAATCTGTTTATATCACAGACCGTCTTTCCTTAAACTTTTTAAATAACCTTATTGCTGATAATTATTTTCTAATGGTTCTTTTCACAATCCCAATCCATTTTACCTCTTAGTCTCTTGCTTCTCCTCCAAATACCTTATTATTCAACTATACCAGGCTGTTTTCCTCAAACATGTCATGTACTTTCACAGCTCTGTGCCTTTCTTTGCATGTGCAGTACCAGCTGTCTAGAACGCTTCCTCTCCCTTTAAAAAAATTTTTCACCACCTATCAAAACCCAATTTATATATACTTGTTACTTCAGACTCCCCCAGATGACATTGATAAAACCACTCCCAAAGCACTTGAAACAGCTCTGCAGTATTTATTAGGTTGTATTATTCATGTATCTGTTTCTTGTGCCAGTTTGGGTTTGAGTCTAGTATCATATATTACTCATCCTTGCAACAACAAAAGGTAGTCCAAATTTTGACATATAACAGGCTATAATTATGTATATATATACATACACACACATACATGTGTGTGTGTATATATATATGTGTGTGTGTGTGTATATATATATATATATATATATATATAATGTAATAGTTCTAAAGATTCACCATAGGAGTGCTTAGTGCCCTTAAAGGCATAGACTTCTTAGAGCCAGAAGGAACCATGTATTTAGCTAAATAGCCACTGACCTCTTTTGAATATAAAGAACCCTGTATCCTTACACACAAGTAATTGTACTTTTAGTATTTGTTTGTTGAGATTATGCATAATGGCAGAAAACTACTATGCTTTTAAATGATTTTTATCTTTTACTTTATTAATATGTCTATATTTGAAAACTAGTGGTATATACATATGAGAAAAATATTTTGCATTACAGACATGCTTGGTCCATACAACTCTTCCAATAACTCCTTGGCTCATAGGTTAGAAATAACTAGTTTACATTAAGTTAGTTCCTTCTTGAACATATCTGTTTGAACATATGTGTATGTGCAAATTATATTTAGCCATAAATTCTAAGGTAACATGGAATTTAAAAAAATTCTCCAGTGTCCTTACTTTCAAATTCTGTTCCTTCCAACTTTAAAAATTCGTCTTCATAAATGTGCTTCATAAAACTTCAAATGTGTTCATTTCATCATTTTCAAGAACTGAAAATATTCTGTGCTTTCAAATACAGTGATGTATCTATAAAAGGTGCTTATGTAATTTACATGCATTCTTTCTTGATCTCTTTAGAGCAAGCTTGTCCAAATGGCAGCACAAATTCGTAAACTTTCTTAAAACATAGGATCTTTTTGCGATTTCTTTCTTTTGGCTCAAAAGCCACTGTTAGTGTTAGTGTTTTATATGTGGCCCAAGAAAATTCTTCTCCCATTGTGGCCCAGGTAAGCCAAAAGGTTGGACACCCCTGCTTTAGATTATATAAATTTATAAGAAAGCCATACTATGCCTTTTTATTTTTCTATTTCCATATGTGTCTGTTTATATAATCTACTAATTAACATTACAGGTACCTACTTGACCAACCCAGTAAAAAAAACTTAAACTAGATTATTGACATTTAAAGACACTTTAGTGGCATATCAGTAGTCACAGTATTTCTATAGGTCCAGCTAGGATAGTGGGTTTATGGATAAAAGAGAAAAGAAGAGTTACTTCCATTTCTTTAAAATTTTCTTAACCCAAATCTAAACAGCTGTCAGTTGCTGTCTTGGGTGGGTGGGTGTTTCTCTTTTATCAGCAGCTGAATGTTCTGAACTTTCTGCCAGGAGTCTGACTGTCAATGCCTTTGATGGTAAAGTGGGCCAGTACGTAGCTAATGCGGGGGGGGGGGGGAGTGGTTTAAAAAAATTTTGCCTGTAATTTGGGCCTACCTATAGAAGATAGTGTAAGTGTACTGTGACTACGTAAGATAAGCCCTATAAAAATCGAAGATGAATTTTTTACTGTAGTCTATTTTTTTAAATTTAAAGCTTGTTAGAGAGTTTGGAAAACAGTCTTTCTCCCACTCTACTTACCAAACAGAAAAGGGGGAAAGCACAAATGTTTTTCAAAAAAGGTGGCAAAGTAAATTAAACTTTTGTGTGGCTTCACATACAGGAAATGAACATGCAGATTCTTAGAAACTCTGTGTCACTGTTTTTCTGAAGTGCTAATAAAATTATGCTTTGAATTTCCTGATGCTTATAATTCATTTCTCTGAGTACCTATATTTTTATAGTTACAAAACAGATTTTAAATATAGTTTTCATTATGCAATCTAGAAAATGTTTTTTAAAATGGATGTTAATTATAATTTTAAAAAACCTAGTAGTAAACATTCATTGAGTTATAATTAACTATAATGTCTAATTAAAATGGGTGCTGAAGGGGAGGCCGGTATGGCTCAGTGGGTTAAGCGCTCACTTTGCAGCGTGGGGAACCGAGGATCGAATCCCAGCCCCGGCCCGTGTGGACCCATGTGGACCCATGTGCTGAACTGGGGAGTTCCCCTAGTTCAGTTCTCTCTCTGTCCCTGTATCTCTCTCTCTCTCTCTGTCAAAAAACAATAAAAAAATAAATAAAAATAAAAAAATAAAATAAAATGGGTGCTAGGTTATTATTATAAGGAAATCATATTTAAAATTTTATTTTTTCACCTTTTTTTCGTTTATACTCATTTATTTTCTATTGCTAGCTTGAAATGCAATTTCAGTTTATAATATCTTGAAAGTCCCATTGGTGAAGTAGGGTCATGGAATTTACTTTGTTTTTCCTGCCAGGAAAGAGAAAAGGTTTGTGGCTCAGAGACTTCAGTTAGAAGCCTGGATCTGCTGCTTTCTGCTTGTAACTTGGGTGACTGAGCATCAGAATCCTCAGTTGTAGCTGTTAACTTGCATGCATACCAAAGTTTTAATTTAACTTCTATAGATCTGGCTTCTGGCCTAGTAATTTTACAGTGTGATTTTATTTTTTGAGAAAATTCTAAAGGAAAGATGACTCATAGAGAAGGTAAAGGTAGAACTTAGTAGAAAGAGAAAATTCAAGGATGGTAAGTTTCAGAAGGTTAACGGTTTTGAGAGACATTATTTTAAAATTAAATTTTTGTTTTGAGATCTCAGAATACCAGTTGAAGAACCTAACTATTGATTGTTTCATGTTTTGTCTCCTAATTTTTTTTAGCTCCTCTTAAACATATTACTTGATTTTAACATATTTGAAATTTCTTATAGATCCTAAAATTTATATGGAACCACAAAAGACCCCAAATAACCAAAGAAATCTTGAGAAAAAAGAAAGTGGAAGGTATCACGTTTCCTGATATCAAACTATACTACAGAGCTACAGTAATCAAAACAGTATGATACTGGCATAAAAACACGTATACAGAACAGTGGAATTGAATAGAGAGCCCAGAAATAAATTCTCAATTATATAGTCATTTAATCTATGACAAAGGAGGCAAGGATATACAATGGAGTAAAGATGGTCTCTTCAGTAAAATCGTGTTAGGGAAGCTACTACATAGGCACACACGAAATAGTGACATTGGACCACTTTCTTACACCATCTACAGAAATAAACTCAAAATGGATGAAAGACTTTAAATGTAAGATCCTAAGCCACAAAACTCCTAGAAGAAAACATAGGCAGTAAACTTTTTTTGACATCCTTTAGCAGTATCTTTTTGGATATATCTCCTCAGGCAAGGGCAACAAAAGAAAAAATAAACAAATTGGACTACAGCAAACCAAAAAAGTTTTTTCACAGCAAAGGGTACCATCAATAAAGTGAAACGACAGCCTGTTGAATGGGAGAAGATATTCACAAATAATACATTCAATAGGGGTTAATATTTAAATTATAGGTAGCTACTGAGCACCACGGGCACCTAGAGGGCAGGTCTGGTCCTTTCCCTCTAAGGACAGCAACTGTGGTTTAAGAAGACTGCAGCTGCTTCCTGTCTTAGACTGTTGTTTATGGGCAGAGGTTAAAAAACAAATAAATGCCTTAAAGATAGCAAAAGAAAAGACAGTTAAGTATATATTTGGAACTTGTACAACTTACCAAACTAAAAAATGGGCATAGGACCTGAATAGAGACTTCTCCAAAGAGAATGAATAGATGGCCAACAGAGACATGAAAAGATGCTCAACATCACTAATCAGGAAAATGCAAATAAAACCATGAGATATCACTTCACACCTGTCAGGATGGCTATCATCAATAAACCAACAAATTAATACTGGTTAGGATATGGAGAAAAGGAAATACTCGGACACTGTTGTTGGAATTGTAAAATGCTGCAACCACTATGTAAAACAGTATGGAGCTTCCTCAAAAAGTTAAAAATAGAGCTGCCATATTATCCAGCAATTCCACTTCAGGCTATTTATCCAAAGAAAACAAAAACATTAATTTGAAAAGATATATGCACCCATATGTTCATTGCAGCACTGGTAATAGCCCTGATATGGAGGTAACCTAAATGTCCATCAGTAGATGAATGGATAAAGAAGTGTGTGTGTGGGCTGGGGGGCGGGGGGCAGATTTTTAAAAACAGTTTCCTATAATGGCCAGTGTTCAAAGTCAAAACTTTTTTTTAGAACCATTTACTAAGGAAAGTGCAAGAATTAGGATTATAAATACAACTTCATATAAGAAGCAGAAGTCCCTCCAGAAGAAGGTTGATACTTTGACATAGCATGATCATTAGAAGCCACTTTGGCTAGTCAGTAGTGTATGTATGTGAATATTGTGTCAGTCACCTGACCAACCAGAGGCTAAGGATCTTATAGTCAGAGCACAATTCCTATACAATATAAAATGTATTCATTTTTTCCCACCGTAAATTCGGGGTATTTTAAATATGCTATAATGCCTGCAGTTGTTTACATGTGTTCTCATTACTTCAAATATTATAAATTCACTTTCAAGCTTGTGCCATTTTAACAGAACCACAGGTGTTCTTGGATGTTTTTTTCTTCCAAGTGAACAATCCTGTAACAAATGTAGCTTCAGAAACATCTATGTTAACATGAAACTAAAATAAGATGATATGCTGGCTTTGTTTTGAGTCTTGATTTTAATTTTAATTGTAGGTATTCCATTAGAAATGAGTTGCACAATTGAGAAGGCCCTCGCTGATGCTAAAGCTCTTGTTGAAAGACTAAGAGATCATGACGATGCAGCAGAATCTCTTATTGAGCAAACCACAGCTCTCAACAAGCGAGTAGAAGCAATGAAACAGGTCTGATATTTTTTCTTTCTTGTTTCCATTTTTTAAAAATTCAGTCATTGACATTTCTGTATTGATGAATCATAAAATTTTGCTTGTTTAATAGTTATTTTTTTAATGTTCTCTAAAATTTAAAAGTAGCTGACTTGTGTGTTTCCATTTTACTTTAGATTAGAATGTAATTTTGTCATTTCTGGTGACATACGTGGGCTGTCTGGAAAGTATTCAACCATATATGAAAAATAGAGGCATTTATGGCTGGAATTTTTTCCGGACGGCCTTTGTATATTCTAAAACCTGTAGACTTGATCACTTTTTTTTCTTAACAGAGATGCACATTTTAGTTTAGAAAATATATGAGTTTATTAGGTCATATATTTGACAAAAACAGATAATATCCTTTACTATTATAGACACATTTTGCTGTTTCATATTCTGTAGTATTTTATATTGTATTTTATAATGTAGAAATGTACAGTATGCTATTTTATAATGTATAACAAATGTTTATATTTATTTTTATAAAAGTACTTAGGTAATGTTATTTAATAACAAAAATTATTTAAATGATGCAGGACAGTATCTATTAATAGTTTATACCTCGTTTAGTTATTGCGTTTGTACTTGCTACCTTATTTTTCATTTAATACTGCCAATTAAAGAAGAGATGAAAAGGGCTTCTTGTTATCCTTACTGTTGTATATAAGAGAATTATAAAAATTGCTGATATTATAATAGAAATCAGTGGGAGGAAAATGTGTGATCATAGCGTACTGTCATGAAACTCATCTACTTTGTAAGAGGAAGCAACCCTGGGATACTGCTTTTACCAAAGCTACTGCAAACAATAGAGCCAGTTTACTTACGGTATTTTGTTTTGCAGCTCTGTTGCTCTAAACAGATTACATACCTCCCTAACTGTCCAACTTGAGTTATGCATTCCAGTAAACATATACCTGGTACTGAGTTATAAAAAAAGGAGTTTGACAACCAAATTTAGAATCAAGAATGTTATAATGAATACATTACTAAGTGGCTCATCAAAATGCCTTGAAAATAAAGGAGTGCAATTTTAAAGTTAGATTCTCCCTTATTTTAAAAGAAACAATAATTTTTCATTCTTTTGCCCATGTTACTGAGATATCATTTACATACCATAAAATGTACCCTTTTGAAGGGTACCACTCATTTGGATTTTAATATATTCACAGGTTGTACAACCATGATCACTAATTCCAAAATAATTCTCATCACCCCAAAAGCCTGCATCTCCCTCCAGCCCCTGGCAGTCACTAGTCTTTCTGTCTCTCGATTTGCATAATTTGGAAATTTCATATGAGTAGAATCATACAATCTGGATTTTTGTGACTGGTTTCTTAACATAATTTTTTCAGGATTCATATAGTAGCATATATCAGTACTTCATATAGTAGCATATATCAGTACTTCATCATAATTGCTGAATAATATTTCATTATAAGGATACATCACATTCTGTCTATACATTCATCAGATGATGGACATTTGGATTGTTTCTATGTTTTGACTATTATAAATAATATTGCTGTGAATGCTTATATACAAGTTAATGTGTGGACATGTTTTTAGTTATATGGGGTGTATGAGGGCTGTCTGGAAAGTATTCAGCTATGTAATATGAAAAATAAAGGCATTTATGGCTGGATTTATTCTGGACAACCCTTGTATACCTGAGAGTGGAATGGATGGGTCATATAAGAACTCTGTGTTTAACTTTTTGAGGATCTACCAAACTTTTCCAGAGTGGCTACATTATTTTACATTTCTGCCAACAATATATGAGCTTATAGTTTCTCCACATTCTCTCCAACATTGTTATTTGCCTTTTTTTATTAAAGTCATCTTAGTAGTTGGGAAGTGGTTCTCCTATATTGAATTACATTTCCCTAATGACTCATGACGTTAAACATCTTTTCATGTGCTTATCAGCCATTTGTATATCTTCTTTAGAACAATGTCTCATCAAATCCTTTGCCAGTTATTTTTTCTCAGCTTTATTGAAATATAATTGACATATAACATTTTATAAGTTTAAGGTGTACAATATAATGATTTGATACACATATATATTGTGAAGTGATTACCACAGTAAGGTTAGTTAACACCTCCTTCACCTTACATAATTACCTATTGCCTTGGTGTGGTGAGAACATTTAAGATCTATTCTCTTAACAGCTTTCAAGTATACAATACAGTATTGTTAACTATAGTCACCTTGTTAACTATAATCCCCAAAATTTATTTATCTTAACTGCTCATTTTTTAATTGTTTTTTTTTTCTTACTATCAAAATCTGAGAGCTCTCTATGTATTCTGGACACTTAGACCCTTTTCTGATACATGTCTCAGATATTTTCAAATATTTTCTTCCCACATATTCTTTTCTAATACTTTCATTAGTATCAGGAAGAAATTCAAGAACTTAATGAAGTTGCAAGACATCGGCCACGGTCCACATTAGTTATGGGAATCCAGCAAGAAAACAGACAGATCAGAGAATTGCAACAAGAGAACAAAGGCAAGATATGTTATTACTGCATATAGCAAATCAAAGAACTTTAATATGCAATTGTATTATCAACTTGGGATCAATATTTCCAAAAATGCTCTTTATCCTATCCTACATTTGAATGTCTACTTTGCTTGGAATCATCTTAGATTCCGATTGTAAATATCCAGTTTGCACCATTGTTGTTACCTATGACATGACTCAATTTCATTCTCTACAATCCCACTACTTTAGCCCCCAGCCTAGCTATTCATATCATAGTTCTTTGCCTAAACTGTCCTAAGTGGTCTCTCCAATTCCATTATCTTTCCCCCCTAAATTCCGTCTTTAACACAGGCATCACATTGTAATTTCAAAAATATATCTGATCATATATTTTTTGCCTAAGAACCTTTATTGTACAGCAGGTCTTCTTCAAATAACATCATTTTGTTCAGTGTTGTTTTATTACAGTGTTGATGAGATGCCACTGAAACTTAACTCTTGTTTATATCGATTAGCCTGTGGTAAAGTTGATTTCATTATAGGTCATTTTGCTTAAAGTTTTAGAACCTATCAGTGATGTTAAGTGAGGATTCACTGTACACTTATTTCCTCATCCAGTGGCCTTCACAGTCAATTCCAAGCCTTCTTTTCTGTCTTCATCTCCATGAAACCTTTGCTCTTGCCATTCCTAACTAGTTCCTGAATACACCATCCACTCTCATACCTCCCTGCTTAGAATGCCCTTTCCATTATTTTTCAACTCAAGGTATGCAAGTTCAACTCAATACCTCTGTGACACTTTCACCAATGTCTCCCCACAGTTTTCTCATATTTATTTGAGTAGAACTCCACTTACCACATTGTACTATGATTATTTATGTGTTTTCTCCACTAGACTCTGAGCTCCATGGCCTTTTGGTTTGTCTAATAGAGCATCGTCTGATACTTAATTGTTGTTCAGTAAATGTTGAATGATTCTCAAAAACAGTTTATTGTAGTCATTTAAAAAACTAATAAGTTAGACTCCATTTGGTATCCTTTATTTCTATACATTGTGTTCTCTTTTTAAAATACCCTCTTTCTAAGTTGATATTTTGATAAATGTATATAGAAAAGAATATTTTGTACATCAATTCAAGGTTGAATATATACTGTTATTCTTGATAGAATTACGTACATCCCTGGAAGAACATCAGTCTGCCTTGGAACTTATAATGAGCAAGTATCGTGAGCAAATGTTTAGATTGCTAATGGCTAGCAAAAAAGATGATCCAGGAATAATAATGAAGTTAAAAGACCAGCACTCCAAGGTAATCCATTCTATAAATGTAATTTGAAATGGAAAATCAGGACAGTTGGTTAACTTGTGTTCAGTTTTTTTGTTGTTGTTGTTTTTAATTACAGGTATCTAACATGATATTGAATACTTCATCTTTTGACATTATTTTTACTTTTCCTTATTTTAGTTCTTATATATTATTTTGTTTGATTTACTCTCCTAGCTCTCATTGTTCCTAGCAGCTTTAATATATGTTAAAATACAAACCTTATTTGGGAAATAAAGGTAAGTTTATTCAATTCAAAATTATTTTTATTAGGTTATGTGATTTTAAGAAATAATTGTAATAGATTTGTGTATTGAATCTGTTGCAAAAATAAAAATTGAAATGCTGAAAACATTTTTAAAAATCTGAAAGCAGTAAAGGTAGATTTGTTTTTCTTAAAACTATTTTCATAATAAGGCTAGTTTGTCAAGATGATAAATAATCCTGATTATAATGGGAAAAAAACATGGGATCATGGAGATGAAAAGACCCAACATATTAAAAATTTGCTCCTCTCCCCTTAAATCACATGTCAGGAGCATCATCTGTAGAGTCAGAGCTGCACTGGTCAGAAATGAGTGTTTTTCCTTCTGTGTGTCTTGTCATTCTTGTGCTGTTCTCTTTGTGTATGTGCCAATGTTTGCTAAAACTGCTGTGAAGACAAGCGGAATAATAATCCTTTACTATTCACCTTTTGTTTTAAACTGAATTTTAACTGCTGGTGTGAAATAAAAATATTAGAATAGATTGTGATTATTAGGCCACTATCTGTATTGGATAATGGTAAGCTAACTATAATTAGTTGTAACTACTATTATTTAAGAAATATTGATTGTTATAAGACATTTTTATAATTCTCAATCATTGAGACATATTTTAGATTCTTTAAAATGTTTCTTCCTGGTACTTGTATTTTTTTTATAGAATTAATTATTAATTTTATTAAAATTAAATGCCTAGTAAGTAGGTCCTTATGTGAGAACTTCACATAATAAGGAAGTTACTAATAGGTACCGCTTGTGTCAAATAGTAAAATAATAAATTAATAAATATGGGTTTGATGTTAGCTAATTATGGTATTCATCTCCTAACCAAAAGGAAAACCTAGGCTACTTAAGTGTCAGTCTTTTGAATATAAAATGTATCTATTGTAAATAAAATTATTTTACATATAAAAACATCTAAATTTAAGTGTATAACTTTTTTTCTTAATGTACAAAGATTAATTGACTTAAAATTATTGGTAAAAATAAAAGTAATCTTGAAAAATTTCCAGAAGTTCTATGTTTAATAACCTAAGAAATAAATTTTTTAAGATCTAAAGTGAAGAATACTCTGATAAAAAGTGCTTAGAGTAAGATACTGCAGCTTGTTAGTTCCTTCTGGTGGTAACTATGACAGAAGCGAATGTTTTCTAAAACGCATCAAATTTTACCATTTACGAGAGCTGTTTTATTAATTAGCAAAGTTAAGCATTTCTTAAGATAGCTGTAAGCCATCTTTCTTTATTATGTAAATTGAATTCATCACCATAAGTGCTGATCTTTGTCCTCCACAAAATGACAATTCAGTTACTTGTTATTAATTCTAACTAATACATATTAATGTTTGTGATTTTGATTTTTCCAAAAAAGGAGATACTTTGACTCAAACATTAACAGTTACACTGGCTTAGTTATTATTAATAATAAGGTGAATGAATGAATGAGTTAGGTTACATTATAATGGGAGATACAGATACAAAACAAATGTAACTATCTCATATAAGGTAGGATATGATCAATTCTAAAATAGAGATTTGAATCATTACTGGAATACTAGAGGAAGCAAGATTATGGGATAAAGTGAATCTGGGAAGATGTCAAGGAAAGGAAGTAATCCATCTAAATCCAGCCTTGAATGAATTATTGGGAGGTGGGTGTCAACAAGAAGTGGGTGAGCAGAGAAACTTGGGAGGATAAAGGCTCAGAAATATGAGATTCTAGAACATATTTAGGTACTAGTGCCCTGTATACCTGAATACAAATAATTTTATAACACATTTAGGGGTAACAAACAGGGTTACACATAACAGCATTTTGAAGTAAGAGACCTTTTTTGAGACTCCAGTAATAAAGAGTTTTGCTCTATCTAAAAGTTTTTGAGCACACATTTAAAAAACCAAAAAGTTTGAGAAGTACTCATTTTTATCCAAATACTCATTTTTACATTATTTTTTGAATCATATGCCTTTTTGGAAATCTTAAAAAAGCAAACATTTCAAACAGTTGGCTAACACGCATGAACTAACACTCATTCAGTTTTTAAATTACGGATAATATCCGTATTAACATTATAATGACTCTGTACTACAGATTGACATGGTACATCGTAACAGCTCCGAAGGATTCTTCCTTGATGCATCTCGACACATCCTTGAAGCACCTCAACATGGACTGGAGAGAAGGCACTTGGAAGCAAATCAGAATGTACACTAAATCAAACAGTCAACTTTGGGGGTGTGGATGGAAGGGAGGTCCATTTAAAAAGTTCTTTTACATTGAATTTACCTGCCAGATTAAGTTAGCAAATAAATGAAATTACCTTTAAATGCTGTGCTTTCGATAGCCATACAAAAATATTCACTGTAGAAACTTTAAATGTCATTAATTTTCTGTGTATTATATCACACACATCCTGTTACACAGTGTCAGGCTTTAAAGGTGGTTGAGGCCAGCTTTTCACTTTGTTGCTATTATCTGCTGCTGCAAGTTTTAGTAAGCTTTAACAGTTACTCTCTTTCTGGACATCAAAGATGTTTTCTTGGCAGTTAATTTTAATCTGATTTCATAAAAATTTTTGTTCAAACAAATGAATTGTTTTAACTCAGATTTTTTGATAGTTTGCAGTCCTTTAGTTGGAGTTTACAATAAAATTAAAATGCCTATTCGGATATTATGATTAGGTATAGTACTACACTTATTACTGTATCTAAACTGTCTTTTTTTAAAACTTGTACAGTAGGTCTTTATTGAGCAAAGTTGAAATAAACCTAAACATAAGTTACAAATGAAAGGCATTTTAAGATACTTATGTTTGCTGACACTTCTTGTTTTTAAGACAGTTGTGCAAGCACAAGTGTTGACCTCTTCTGCTGAGTAAAAGATCTATGTATGATACTCCCCCAAAGATGTTCTTGTAATAAGTGAATCATCCATGACCTGGACCTATATAAATACTGTTACACTTGAAGAATTTTTTTCCTCATGATGGTTTTATTAGAACAGACTATCCTGAAAAAAAAATATATCAGTTCTGTCTTATTTTCCATTTTAAAGGGCAAAGCATTATTTGTTTCCTGTGTAGTCTTCTAAGCTAGGTCAGCACTACACAGTACCAAATCATAAACTGAGAAAACTATTGGAATTCATAGTTTTTACTCATTACCCTTATTCAGGTTGTTGTTGCACTTATCTGTACTTAATTTTAAACGTTATGCTCCCTTTATATTGGAAGAGACTTTAATCTTTTTAAGTATTGGCGAATATGACAGATGTTTGTCTTGATATCATTCTTGCTGCCATAATCTAATCTGGGGCTGTCGGATAGAATTTTCTAAGTGAAGGAAATGGTTTCTATCTGTGCTGTTCAGTATGGAAGTTACCAGCTACATGTGGCTGTTGAGTATTGAAGTGTCAGTTGTGCCAGTAATGAACTGAATTGTTAATGTGTTAAATGTAGTACTTGATTCTAATTTAAGTAGCACCATATTGGACAGTATCAATTAGTCCTTTATTTTGCCATTATCCTGCGTACTAGCATTGTATAGTTTTCCCCATTAAAATAATATAAAGACCTGCATTTTTGTTGGTTAAGATATTAAATGTGTGTTTTCTAAAGATACTCCTATTCATTATTCCTTATTCCATAGTGTTATAGGTTTTTGTGGGGATCCTTTTGAAATTTTTTTAACAAATAGAAAATATACAGCTATTTTAAGAGACTTAATATTTGTTTGGGGAGTTAACTTTTATATTTAAGTTTTGTCCTTAATAAAATACCCCTCAATTGCCAGTGAACAATGGTCTATAGAAGCTGCTTATTTAAAAAATAATTATTCTCAAGTTTCTGTTGATTTTTAAGCCTTTTGTCTGTTTCACTTGACTGTAAGCACCTCAGAATCAGGGAACATATCTTAAGAGGATTCGTATTCCTATTGACTAGCCATGTCTGGCTCATTATAAGTATACAAAAACAAACAAACAAAAAACAATGTATTAGAAGAAATTTTTGTTTCTTGTTGATGTCTTATTTTATACTGAAATTATATTTGAACAGTTTGCAAAGAAAACCGTCCAATATTTTAATACTTAATTCTGTTCCTTTTACTCAATCTTATCTATTATGTACTGACTACAAATAGGCAAATATAAGACAGTTCCTGCTCTCAAAGAGGATTATAATCTAGAAAAGGTTCTAGCTTGGACCGAGATCAATTTTTAGGCATGGGTAACACAGAAAATATTTATAAATTTCAGAGGAAAAGAAATTGAATGTGTCAACAATTTTTATCTTTCCCATTCTTTGATTGATAGTATATGTAGGTGCAAAAAAGAAAAACTGGCTGATTATAGTGAGAGGAATGTGAAATATGAAACTCCTCTTGCTGGTAGGTTTAGTTACATTGTGCTGGTTATGCTTAATTTTAGTCCTTACTGAAATTTGGTTTCAAAAGCTTGTTCATGGTCAGTTAGCTTTCTTAATATCTATTTGATATATTACAGTCATGTTAAATGCAACATAAGAATACTGCATTCATATTAAGTGGCAATGCAGATTTTATAAAAAGGAGAGAATCCAAAAATAAAAATAATGAAGTATTTTACTCATTTGCAACTCCGGTCTCTTTTTTTTTTTCAGGAATTACAAGCTCATGTTGACCAGATAACTGAAATGGCAGCAGTAATGAGAAAAGCCATTGAAATTGATGAGCAACAAGGTTGCAAGGAACAGGAAAGAATATTTCAACTTGAAGTAAGTTTTAAGTTGCAAATGTAGGTAAAAATTCCCTAAACAAAGAATTATGCCAGAAAATATGCCCCATTTTGAAATGTGTGTGTGTTGTATACACATATACACACACACACACACACACTTTCCTGGGGTACTGCTGTTTTCTTAATGTGGATATGGATACTGATTATGTGTATATATACTGCAAGACCATTTATATACTAACACAAGAGTGAGTCTAGGATTAGTAGTAACTGTTACCAATATTTGAAAAAACTTGATTCTATGTTGCTTGTTATTAGGTGAAATATTTCTTCAATTTAGTAATGTTTAAAATGTTTTAATCCACAAACAATGTATTTTGGACACTTGTATTTTTCTGAGGAATATAAAGGCTTTTGTCTCCTCTGTCCTTTATTTTGTGGTAGTGAAAATAAAGTCATAATCCAAATCAATAGAATAGACCTTTATACTTTAAAAGTATTTTAAAATCATTGTGGAGAAATTGGTTACAGAGGACCATAAATTATTTCTTTCACTAAGAGTACAATGTTCTCTCATTCTTTATAACAGGGGTAAGCAAACTTTCTCAGTTAAGGGCCAGCTAGTCAATCTTTTAGGCTTTGCAAACTAGACAGTCTCTGTTACAACTACTCAGCACAGCACTTCCATTGAAATACAAAAGCAGCCATACACACAAAAAAAGATTGGGATTAACTATGTTCCTGTAAAATTTAATTTACAGTAACAGGTCTTAAACCAGGCTGGGTATAATTGGCTGATCCCTTCTTTATACCACTGAAATTTAGAAAGTTAAGACCACAAAGTAGTAGAGAGTAAATTGTGAAAGTTATTTTTAAACCTCTGCAAATTTCTTATAGCAACTAGTCTAGTAAAAAACAAAGGCAAAGTTGTTTACCAGTGCTAGATTTGGTCACTTACTTTCCTTGAAAAATATCACAGTCTACTCAGCCAGCCCTGCTGCTGTCTAATCCCAGTGAGGGAAGCAAACCAGATGGCTTGTCCTACATTCCATACTAGCATGGAAAGTAATAACAGTACTGAAGAACTAAGAGGTTCTAGCCTCAGGTTATTATTTACACATGTTATGAGTTTATTTAAATATAAATCTAGATGTTATTTTCTTCATTTACAAGGGCTGTCCGCAAAGTATCCAGCTATGTAATCATTCTCATTAGATTGACAATGGCTGGATTTTTTCTGGACAGCCCTCCTATACTGTGATTATAAAACAAGGCAATTTCTGAGATTCCATCTACAATTACAGCTGCATAAATAAGAAAGCTCTGCAGGGGTGGAAGACATTGAACACAATTCCTAGCTCTTTAAAAACGTGTTTTCTGGATTCAAGTTGTCAATTTCAACTGCCTATGTCATTTAGTACATTTCCGCCAATTACAGAACTTGCTTATTTGTCATATGTTTTGCTCTTCCTAAGATATGTTTGTACTTTTGTCACTACGTTGGTGACTGCATCTCTGTTTTTGTTTGCCTTCTTGTAGCAAGAAAACAAAGGCTTGAGAGAGATCCTTCAAATAACCCGAGAATCATTTTTGAACCTTAGAAAAGATGATGTGTCAGAAAGTACATCTTTATCAGCATTAGTGACCAATAGTGACCTGAGTCTGAGGAAGAGCTGAAGAGCTTCTAAGTCTGAGCTTCTTTACAAGGCTCCAAATGATGACTGGGACTGGCCTACTGAAGTGAATGAATTAACAGAAAAATCAGTATCAAGTTATCCTTTTTTTTTTTTTTTTCTGTAATATGTACAGTGCACTGACAATGATTATTTTTAAGAGATAGCAACAAACAATGCATATTCATAGACTGTTTTCCAAAATATAATTGAAAAGTAGAAACTAATGCCTTTGTTCATTGGTAAACAGACTGAAGATTTTCAAAGTGACCTGTGAACCATATCAAGACCTTTCAGTAGTGCTGTTGGCTTTCTAGATGATACTTGGATAAACATGAATATTCCCAATAGGTGTCTTGGAATTCACAATATTATCTCAATTTTAACATACAAATTTTGCCATAGTTTGAATAGAAGATAATCATATAAAACTTTATCCTCCCTGTCTGATTGTCAGAGTTAAATAATTTATGTACCATGAGATTTCCTTCAGCTTTAATGATTACCTGTTTACCTTCCATTAATTAAAATTTTTGTCAAAAAAGAATTGTTTGAAAGGCTGTAGGAATGTTTTATATGCACCATAAACAAGGTAATTTAGCATAATTAATACTCAGCTAACAGCTGTCTAAGACTTGCTATAAGTAAATGAAATATCATTTCAGGAGTGAGAAAAGGAATACTACTTTCTAAGAAAGATCTCATTAGAGACATATTTAGTAGGTTAAACTACTCCTTTGGAAGAAAAAGTTTGGGTTCTAAATAATGATGAGATTTTTCTCTGGTTGATCTTTAAGGATATTATGTAGCTCATTTAGCTAACAATTGAAATGTTTGATATAGCAAACCAGGTATGGTTATTTCCAAGTAAATTGGAAAATTCTATGCCTCGTAGAACCCTTTCTTTATAGTAATTACTCTTACCAAATACAAAAGAAGTAAATTAAGATTAAAAAAAATTTTTTGCTGGATCTATTCTTAAGCACCATCTGGTCCTCATGGCCTATAAGATTGTTCTTACAACCTTTCAGTCAAAAGCGAGGTAAAAATGTCTATGGAGTTAAAAGTATTTGTTTTATTTTTTTATAAAATATATATCCATTATGTAAATTTTTAAAAGCCACCAGAAATAGAAATGTGCTTTAACATGAATTGAAATTTAATTTTTTTCTTATTTCATGGTCATTATAGAATGAAAAATGAAAGAAGAATGTTAAATATGATTAAATATATTATACTCATTTATATTAAATACTATGACATTAAAATTAGCACAATAGAAAATTTACTTGTGAGTATTTAATTTGTTGGATATTTACATGGTAATTTTTATGTATAATTTCATATATTGGTAAAATTCAAAACTACTTTTCAGAATTTTTCTATCTTAAGTTTAAGGTAAGTGGGGTTAATGGGGTTGATTGAATAGAAAAGGGCTAGTGACCCAAACATTAAACTTTTTTTTTTTTCTCATTCAGAGGCCTTAAAATTTTATAAATAAATGGCAGTTTTTATTTTTTAACTTTTCTATTGGTTTGGGGGAAAGTATCCCTTAATTTGATGGCACATTCATTCATATAGTTTCTCTCCCAAGTTAGAATTGATGAAAATAAGCTACACAGTTGAGATTAAGTCTGAGGCAGTTGAGGCAGCTCTATTATAAAACATTACTTGATAAAATAATTATTTTCATAAATAAGTTAATTTATTCTTAGTGTTATTACTTGGATATAATTTTAAGATCTCAGTGTTTAAAGACATTTACTTTTATTATATAAGCAACAGTTTTCTATCCCATACTTTTTTTTTAAGCAGAATTTGTCTGAAGGTATGTAGTACATAGGAGCCTATTTTATCAATAAAGATGAGTGATTAAAATTGGTATGCTCTCCAAGTTAATTTTAAAACAATACATACATTTAATCTTACATTTATTTGGGGGGCTTTTTATCTCTTACCACAAAACTAGTACTGAGCAGCAACTTCTATTTGTATATTTGAAGAATTGACCAGTAATTTATCGCTGATCCTGTGAACTTTTATCATCTGTAGTAAATTTAAGAGTGTCTCCCCACAAAGGTACATCCCGGTCCTAACCTGCTGCAGCTATAAATATGACCATATTTAAGGATCTTAGATTAAGATCATCCTGGATTTAGGGTGGACCCTAAATTGAATGACTGTCCTTATGAGAGATTTGAAACAGATGGACACAAGGAGAGAGTCATGTGAAGACAAATGCAAAGTTAGGCAAGCTATGGAACCCTAAGGATTGTGAGGCATGAAATTAATTCCTCCAATCCTCCAGAATGGACCAACCCTGACTGATTTCAGACTTCTGGCCTTCTGTTTTTTTGCAGAACTGTGAAAGAATAAATTTGTTTAGCTACCCAACTTGTGATAATTTACAGCACCCTAGGAAATAACTATACCTATTATTTACCATATCATCTACCCACTATATTTTTATCTTATATAGGTAATGCAGTTCTGCAAAAACAATTCTATACAAGCCTCACAGATAAAATGTTTTCTGCTCAAACTGTTACTGAACAGTAAGTGGGGTCCCACTGCCCACGCCCATAGGCAAACTCCTGAGGCAGAGGTTGGTGAAAATAAAGAAGTCTTTATTTTTAAAGCTACACAATTTTTTTAAACACCCAAAGAAAATAACCCTGCTACCCTCTGCCAGGGCAGACCAATCCTAGGCTGAACCTGAGCCCCTTTTCCCTTTTAACAGTACAATACTTGGGGGCACACAGGCCGCTGAGCTGCAACACGATCTTCCAGGTGGATCCTGGAGGAAGCAAAAAGTCGGGAAAGGCCTGGTCTCCCCTCTGTCTGTTATCCCCCTGCCTAGAAGGGAATAGGAGGGTCCCTCTTCATCAATTATGGTCAATTATACCCAGGCCTGACATCCTGCTGCACTGGGGGGAGGGTTGGGGGGGGGTGGCAATCCTTGTCCGATTGTTTACAGTTGCCCCAGGCAACCTCCTACAGCCTCTCACTTCTTCCAGCCCATGGCCTTATCAAAACGTATTAATATCAAGGTGACTTACAAAATTCTGTATTTCTAAATTGCCTCAATGATGAATGAAATATCATAGATCCAGAACTTAAATTTTGGTGACCACGACCTGTTATGACTGTCAGAAAATAATTTCTAATTGAGATTTAAGGAGACAATTTCTTTTTACCTCACTAGCTACTCCTTGATTTCCTTTTGTTCCTTTCTTTTTTTCTCTGACTTAACATTAGAGAGCCACAGGGCTCAGTTTTTATTTTTATGATGTGTCTATACTCACTCCCTTGGTAATCTCACCCACTCCCATGAAGTGCTAATGATACCAAAACAAATTAATCCAATAAAGATATCAGCTGCCTTCAGTTTCCTTCAGTTACTATTATTTCATTTAAGCTTAAACTGATATTTTAAAAATAACTGATTAAATAATTGTTTGTATAGCTATGAAACTGTCCTCTTGTGTCTTGTTGCTATGGTACAAATATAGCTGGTAAAAAATTATATAAGAATTTTATAATGAGACTTGGCATTTTTTCCAAATAGGTATTTATTTTAAAAATTATACAAACTGGCTTATTACTCACAAATTATTAAAAATTTTAAACAGTTTGCAACCCCTACAAAAAGGTGTTGTCTTTACAAATCTTCACTGGCAGTGCATTTTGATGGTATAGAAAGTAACTCAAACTTTTCATATAACTTCGTTAGAATGTATGTAGGGCAGAAGCCAGAATCCCTACAGTGAATTATAAAAAAAAAACAAAAACAACCTTTCCTCAAGTTTAAGTGTTATTGCACTTATATAAATAGTGAGGATCACAGAATAGTAAATTGTGAATAATTTTTCAAAGCAAAATGACTATAGTTTTATTTTTTTTGTTTCAGCCTTTCTAAAATACTTTTTAAAGTGAAAGCTTAAAATTTTCCAATTACCTGAAATTTCAAAAATCTATTGTACTGTGAAAGAACTTGTAAAAGCATGATTTTCAGTAGTGGTTAACCCACAAACGTGCAGGCAACAACCACAACCAGTCACTCAGGCATGTCAGTCACCAGCTTCAAGGCCAAGCGGGTGGCAGAGGCTCTGAACACAGGAGAAAAGGCCATGCACATCTAGGTACCTTCTGGAGCGGGGGAAGAAGGGTCGGAACTGAAGCGTCACTCCTTACAGAGTCCAAGGTCCTAATTTGAAGAGCAGGTCCTTTACACACCTGAATCCTTTCTGACTCCCTTCTCACCACTTTGAAATGCAGATGATACAAAGGCTTCATACAGAAATTTTCTGAAATTGTATTTTACATCTAATAACTTAGCAGAAAGACCTACAAAATGCAATTTTCTAAAAAGTTACCTAAACAATGGGACTATAGATTAAGTAGGAGCCATTTGTATTCTAAATAAAATTCACATATCACCAAACAGTTTAAATTGGAAGTCAAAACTATTTTAAAGGGCCATGAAAGAAAAAAAAGAAAAAGGCCATTATTTGGAATATAAATTATCCATATAAAAGTTCTATTATCTATATAAATTGACCTATTTTCAAATATTTGAAATAGCTATTTAAATTACCATTTTAAGGCAAAAACAAAGGGTACCTCCTGAATTCTATACTTAAAATGACCAATACGGTAAATATGTATATTTATCACAATAAAAATAAGCAAAAGAGTATCTTTTTGATACTGTATGGTACTACAAAAGATACAAATAAGTAATCAGACTCCTTTTAGTTAGAGAATAAGTTCTCCATCTTTTGTACTCTGAAGTTCAAAGGCCAGTATCAAATCCCTAAACCTCCAAAAAATGGCAAAGATGCAGTCTAATACTATAACCACCCTGTGCCCCTGGATCCCCATGTTTAGACAGACTGAGGTCAAAGAACTGTTCAAGGAGTTATAAAAACAAACACTAGAGCTTTGCATGAAAATTTTTTTTTTATTTTTTGTGTGTCTCTATAATGGAATAAGCTGACCATATAAACCAAAAGGTTATTAGGTATTTCAAAACAAAAGAAAAAGCTTCCACACCACCAACTTTTTGGTCTTCTTTCTCACTCTTACTTAGAATGATCATAATCTCGTTAGCATATCCTTACCACCTATCAATAAAGACACCACAACATCGAACAGAACACAGATACATAAGCCTGCTGAGGCAGGCTGGGCACCAATACCAACGCTGAGCCAGTGCCTGAGGTGATCAAGATCACAGTGAACAAACGCTTTGCCATTTATAGAAGCAGGGGTGTTCTTTCTCCAGCTGGCTGTTCCTTCTGGAACAGCTCTCCAATCTGGGCTAATCGGCCATAGAGCCTCTCTCTCAATGGAGGAATGTGGTGGCTTGGATCCAGAATGTTCGTGACTCTGCGCTCCCTCTCCCGCTTCCAGAGCATGTATGGGTGGGGGGGGAAAAACGGTCGCCCTCTTTCTCTTCGAATTTGTAACGTAATTCCACTTACAGCCAGCATCCCCCATACTGCCAGGATAATAAAGTCTAAAATAAAAAGGTAGAAAACCAAAGTTTGAACTTTTAACACAGATCTAACATGTAAGCTTCATAGCCTGAATCTGTGTTATCCTTTCTTAGGAATATTAGACTTCCTAGTGACTTTGTCCAAACATGTTATTTCCTCACTTGCACACCAGGGAATGAGTGAGGAAGCTCCAGTCTTTTGTAAGAAAATAGGACCTTTCTATTACAGGCATCTGAAAGTCCAGACAGGTCATAAAGGAACCAGTTGTTTTAACCTATTGAGCTATCCTGGCATTCCCATGGAAAATCTTTAAAAAAATTTTTTTTTTTTTTTAGAAGTGATTTTTATTTTTTTAATATATTTTTATTTATTTATTTTTATTTTTGACAGAGAGAGAGAAAGAGAGAGAGAGAGATACAGAGACAGAGAGAGAACTGAACTAGGGGAGCTCCCAGCTCAGCATATGGTTCCGCACGGGCCGGGGCCGGGATTCGATCCCTGTTCCCCGGCGCTGCAAAGTGAGCGCTTAACCCACTGAGCCATCCCGGCTTCCCCACCCATGGAAAATCTTTAATGTGTAGAAATGTTACAACTGAGGAAATACACTTGCTGACTGAAGAATCTCTTTCACTTTCAAGTAGCAAATTACATGCTTCTTCAACCCATTTCCCCTTTAGAAAAAAAAAGTGCAGCTCACTGCCATGTTCATTTAAATTTACATAAACATGCTCTTTGAGGTTGAAGCAAATCTGACTGGTTTTCAGTGTAAAAGTGAAATATAAAAACTGCTCTTGGAGTCATTTCTAAACAGAACTTGTCTCTAATCCTAATGTTACACTAATGTATTATGAGAATTGGTATGATAATTTTTTTCACAAGTAGGAATGCTATGTTTTCTAGGATTTGACGTTTTTAGCAATCGAGAATGACTACAAATGGGAACACCACTACTAAAAAACAGAATGTTATAAATAGAATGATGTCATTGTTTCCAAGGACTATCGATACACTGCAGGGGTGGCGAACCTTTTGGCGACTGAGTGCCAAAGTTTATGAAATAAAGAGTATACCTCGCTCGGCTCGCGTGCCAACCCATCGAGTGAGCTAGAAGTATCGATTATTTTTATGTCTATAAGAGGCATAGGATGTTTTTATAACAAAAAACAATTAATTCCGCGTGCCAAAATAATTGCTCCGCGTGCCACTTTGGGCACGCATGCCATAGGTTCGCCACCCCCGCTAGAGTGATGCTAAAATACTAATACAAACAAGGTATTTCCTGGCAAACCTTTAGGGTAAGGTTAGGACTGTAACCTGCAAGTTATCTTGGGGTAAAGGCTGCAGCTGCTGGAGCGTGAGTACTCTTGGGGCAAATGGGGAATGGGTTAAAGGAAGGAAATAGGCAATAACTTAAAAAATCAGGTTGTCATTCTCACT
This sequence comes from Craseonycteris thonglongyai, assembly GCA_004027555.1. Taxonomy (NCBI): domain Eukaryota; kingdom Metazoa; phylum Chordata; class Mammalia; order Chiroptera; family Craseonycteridae; genus Craseonycteris; species Craseonycteris thonglongyai. Next base: position 20,569 of record PVKE010002470.1, on the reverse strand, counting down.
CCTCATCCCACCCCAACCCATAATAAAGTGACAAGTTTTATTCTTAACATTTTTCTCACAACTGGGAATTGACCAGGTAAACCTAAGTAATCCTGCTTTAGAAATTTCTTAACAAAGTTCATTCAGAAGATTTTTAGAAGTAACTTCACACACCTTACAAATTTAAATTCTTTCCTTCTATGATCATAAGTTATCAACAGATGACTCTAATAGCATTTGCATGATGTGTTTCCTCCTAGTGTCAGGTTAACTTTTTTCCAACCAGCTAACCTTCTTTCAGTATAGTTACCAAGTGCTCTCGTGAGCATAGGTGGGCCAATATTCCTAGTTGACTACCACTCTTAGTCTTGAATTTAGAGTCTTACCATTAGTTTGAAAAGGCACATTTGTGAAAGCTCTGCGGAAATCAGTGTTGAGTGCTCTCTTCAGTACATTCAAAGTGATGTAAGAAAGGCTTGTGTGCACGTAACTGTTAACGGCCAAGACCACCGAATAGGAGCCAATGAGTCCACAAGTCAGTATGTTCAGCTGTGGAAGAATGGGAGAGTTTAGGCTTCACCTATTGCCTCAATCACAGAGAATCACTTCTGTTCTCTCAATGTACATGAAAAGGGACCAAGTTTTAGAGCTGAATAACAATGGTAACCATAAACTGAAAATGACCTTCGACAACCACAGTGGGTTCTTAAAACATAGTTTACCTTATATAAGAAATATCTTCTGGGGAAGCCGGGATGGCTCAGTGGGTTAAGTACTCACTTTGCAGCGCCGGGGACCGAGGATCGAATCTCGGCCCCGGCCCGTGCGGACCCATATGCTGAACTGGGGAGTTCCCACAGTTCAGTTCTCTGTCTCTGTATCTCTCTCTCTCTCTCTCTCTGTCAAAAAAATTAATAACTTAAAAAATATATATATCTTCCCTGTGTAAGAACATCAACAATATGAAGTTTAATTAGATGAAGACCATTCTTCTGGAGAGGGAGTTAATAAATAAGCCCTCAGGCTGCTTTATAGTGAGACCCCTTCTCTGCTCCTACTGCTAAAAGCATTTTAACAGTGATAACCTGCTCCACTTGGCTAGGAAAACACTGTATGGTAATCATAATTTCAACTTCTGCTTTCATAGTAACAAGGCAATATAAAATCAACCATCTCATACAGATTATCAGAAAGATCTCTCTAGTAACTAAAACATGAAAATGATGCCATACATGAACTGAAGGCCCCGGACAACATAATAAATAAATCTAACTTTTGATGAAACACTTACTATTCTTAGGCAGCCCATGAAAACCACTGGAATGAGAACAGCTATACAAGAGAAGGTCACCCAGAACACACCATCATCACGAAATATTGCTAGGTTTCCTGAAAAAGCAAAAAGAAATCAAGAGTAAAAAACAGCTCACCAAGTTAAATTTCATTTTTTCAACATGTGGACATAAACGTTCATCAATGGTTTAATGTAACAACCAGGATGTTGGCAATTAGAGATGGATTCAGATTTTATTTATTTGTCAATACTATCACCTCTGAAGGATGTGTCCTAGAAGGTAGAGGCGGGGTGGGGTGGGGGTGAGAATCAAGAAGGTAAAGGCTCTGTATTTATTGCCAGGATAATTTGGAGGACGCTGGACTAGACCAAACTCTTCCATTCACTGGCTGTGATGCTGGGCCCCAGTCTCCTAACCCATAAAACAAGAAGACTGAAACACTTCATCTCCAAGTTCCAAATCATGCATTCTAGCTCTGAATTTCTATGATTCCATGACTTTGTACTACAAAGTAAAAAATACAAATAAATGGCATTCAGAGTTAACCACATGAACTCCCACCCAATATAAGCAGTAAAATCTACTTAATAGATTTTTGCCATCAGTGCATTTCCTACCCAACCACATTTCCTACCCAGGAAGACGTGATTTCCGTGTGCACTAACAAAGACAGAAGCTGACTGTCACTTATCAGCTCCTACCAAACTTTTTCCAAAATATGGCACACCTTGAGTTAACCCGGACGGACATATTAGAACTCCTATTTAGAAATAAAGTTTAAATAGCAAGAATATACGACTGACAATTATTTAATACTGACACAGCACCATCACTCTGTCCAAATGGAGGTGTCCCTATATCTTGAGACCCATGTGTCCTAGAAGAGTGGTAGTTCTAGAGAGGAACTAATCTTGGAACCCACATTTTCAGGTGAACTGTAACATGCTGCAGTCAGATGAATTTATGGATCACATTCTCAAGTTTACTAACCTTCACAGAATACACATGTGGCTTAAAAAAAAAAGTCAAAGAATCAGGAATTAAAAATAGTTATGCAGGTACGTGAAGGCGTGAAGGCTGACCCTTTCAGAGTGTAAGCTCTTTGCTAGCCACATAAGGTGAAAAAGGTAATAATAAGATCTGAAGTCAGTCAAATATTTTAAAATTTTAATACTTAAAAATAGGGGTTTGTACCCACTATCATTAAGGAGATACCTTAACTGTCTTTGAGCAATGAGATAGTTCATAAACAAACATACATATGTATGGTATGCTAAAATTATTTTTACCAATAAGAATACTTTATCAAAAAATTTAGAAACTGGATGTTAAGATAGCTTAGTGGTTGAGCCCTTGTCTCGCAATCTCGAGGTCTGGGGATCGAATCCTAGCCGTGGCCCATGCAAACCAGTATGTTGAACTGCAGTGCAGCTGGTAACCACCAGGAAATCTTAGTGGCAAAGGTCCTCACCCCCAGTTCAATTCCCGACACATGTGGCCCCACATCCACATGTGCTGAATGAAACTATGTCACAACTAATGATGTACAACTATGGAGACTGCTCTGGGCCCTCCCTCCTTCTCTCTCTCTAACCACTCAAACAGAAAAATAAATCTTTGAGGGAAAACAATGTTTAGAAACAACTGCCTTAGGCTACTTTTATAAAGAAGATTCAAAAGTTTTTCTTTTTATATTATCTTATTTACTCTGTACTTCCACGCTGAGTTATACAAAAGATGAAACAATGCTTCAGTATCTCATCCAAAGTTATAAGCCGGTGAGGTACTAGCAACAGAGCCAAAATACATACATATTTTTGGTTGTTTTTCCTAACTTCAAATTTTGTTATTTCTATTCATCAAAATCACATTAATTTAATTACTAAATCACATTAGTTTAATTGCTAAATCACATTAATTACTAAAAATTCTAACCTGTCATCCCTCCACCCTCCAAGCATTAACAAAAACCGGAGGGGCCCATTTAGTATTCGATTTAGCACATTTAGAGTAGGGCCCTGTATCTACATTTTCCACCAACTTCCTGTGAATCTGTCATTTAGCCACGTCTAAACAATACTACTTTATATAACACTATCTGAAAAGCTACGTGCAGGGGAGACTATGAGAATGAACTTGGCTATAGGTTTGCTAAAATCAGAACAAAGGGTCTGAACAGCACAGGTTGTCAATTCTTTGTCTTAAAAAAAATTCATTAGAGAGTCAACTGAACTCTGTTATACCCTGCATTTTGAAGAGAAGATAGCCTCAAGAGAAATCTATACTTATATCTAACATTTCCATCAACTTTCATTTCTATTAGGCTATCAATTGTAATATAAGAGACAAGCATTATCACATGAAGGAAATAGCCTTAACAGAGTACTTGAATTTTTGACATGAAGAAATGTTAAGTTATTGCACAATTGCAAAGAAAGTTAACTTAAAAGTTAACCAGATTTTAAACATTAATAGAAATTGAATTACTTAAAAACAATAAATTTCCAAAACCATTTGTTACTACAAACAGGTAACCTTAGAACACTTGAGGTTTGGCAAAGGGCAGGAGTGGACCCTACAGAGACAAGACTGGGAACAAAGCAGTTTCCCCAACTCAAGCTGCCATGAGAGAAAGCAGCACCAAATTATCTGTGGGGCATATTGGGCTTCTGCTTAGGATTCATTTGAAGAAAAAGTTCCAAGGCTTAAAGAAATAAAATAAAAACCACTATTCTGCCATATATTAAGAATAAGAATCCCCTTTACTGCCATTAATTATATTTAGAAGTGCATGAACACACCCACACGTCTTATCACAACAAATGGGTACAAGGCTACCTCTAGAGACACTCTGTAAGTCATCTAGTGCAAGGTGCCTTTGAGGAAAGAGGGATTCTTATTCATATTGGCCCTTCCTAAAAGTGCCACATCATCAAATGCAAATTTCTAGAACTCTACAGGAGAAGGCCCCAAATCCTTAGTGAGGCAATATTTGTACCTACAGAGCCCAAATAAGACCTTTCAAACAATGACCAGAATACACAAGACATTAACTATACATCTCTTACCCAATGGAGTGAAGAAAGTCACTGACGAGATAAGGAAGCCCAACATTAGTCCCACACACAGCATACAGAGCATGAGGATTCCAAATCGCCACCAAGCAGCTACCAAGAAAATCCCACCAATGCTTCCAGTGATGGCTGTCACAATCAGACGAACTGCACCAGGGGAGAAGATGAACTGTTTGACCAGAGGTAGCTTTTCCAACTGCATGTATTACCAGAGTCATCCTTAGCCTTTCTGTCGGTCAAGCACCAACATAAAGCTGGTGGACTCTTCAGTGGTGCCATGAAACCAGCATAGGCTGCTTCTAGGGAGGGAACAGCCTGACACATGGAAACTAGCCAGGGAACTAAACCTCACAGTACTGCTCACAGGCATGGCTTAGCACAACCTAAAAATTGGGGCTGAGAAGAAGGGAACTGACAAGCATTCTGTTAAATGTGTGAAGGCGAGGTAATGCTTGTTTTAAGGTAAAGAAAATCTTAACATTTTGATTGTTGTAAATCTCATATTTCAATACGCCATATTACTAGAACACAAGTTTATAATCAATATGGCCCTTCAATTCCCTAAGTACCAAGGAATTCACAACGCAGATTAAAAACTTGGAAGAGAAGTTCTCAATACATAGTTTAGAAAAAAAAAGATTTTTAGAGCATAGATGGCCCATTATTTTATATATATAATAGGGTATTACACATAATACTGGCCAAACTATAGAAGGAAAGGAAGAGTATAAACAAGCAACTTCCATTCTGAACACCCAATTAAACTATATTATTTTTACTTACCATCATACTTAATAAGTGTCAGTCTTGTAATCAGTATATAAAAGAAGAATCCCATGAAGATAAAGCCTATGAAGAATAATTCTAGTAGCAAATATCAGGAAAGGAAAATAACATAAGCTATAGTTAGATATTCATTTTACAATGCAATTTAAATATCTAATCTACAAATACATGCTTACACATTAGGGCATTCAGAGAGTAAAAATAATTATCTAAAAGGCAGGAAAACTTAGAACTCTTTGGAGTTATATAAACTTAGAAGTCACTGGGAGTAAATATTACTATTAAATGGACAAAATATGAAATATTAACTATAGGATGCACCCTTTTATATACAAGTCAATTTCAATTGCTAAGCTGTTCTTTTGTTAACTTCATAGCTCAATTTCATATATACTGCCTTTTTTAAATTTTATTGTTTTTTTTTGACAGACAGAAACAGAGACAGAGAGAGAGACAGAGAGAAGGGGGAGGGCCCAGAGCAGTCTCCATAGTTGTATGCCATCAGTTTTTGACATGGTTTCATTCTACACAGGTGGATAGGGACCATGCAGGGCAGGAAATGGGCTGGAGGCTTCCCCCATGGGAGGCTCACTCCCTCAAGCTATGGCTAAATTGGGGAGCAAGACTGAACTGGGGGCCCCTCACATGGGAAGCACACCCCAGTGCAGCACATGGTTCCACACAGGCCGGAGCTGGGACTCAACCTTGGTCCCTGGGGCTGCAAAGCAAGTGCTTAACCTGCTGAGCCATTCCAGCTTCCCCTATACTGCCTTCTTAAAACATGAATAATACTTTTATCATTGTGTCTGATCTGAAATTATACACTGAATTTTAATGAGCAACAATAAAATTTGAAAGGTTAAAAATATATAACATGTGGATGCTGGGACAACTCAGGAGGTTGAGTGCTTGCCTTGAAATTGTGAGGTCTAGGGACTGAATCCAGGCCCCAGCCCGTACCAACTCATAGGCTGAACTGTGGCACAAATGGTAACTGCCATGACTCAGCAACAAAGGTTCTCGCCTCCCATGTGGGAGGACCCCAGTTCGATTCCCAGCCTACACAGCCCCACATCCACCTGTATAGAATAAAATCATGTCACAACTAATGATATACAACTATGGAGACTGCTCTGGGTCTGCCCCTCTTCTCTCTTTCTCACCTCTCAAAAACAATAAAATAAATCTAAAATAAATAAATAAATATATATATATATGAAAATATATCAAAGCAAAATGTGACTTTTATATTTTCTTTTAATTCATTCTTTCCTATTTAGGATGAACAATCAATCAACCACTGTCTCCATCCATTAAACTACCTAGTAATATATTTGGAATTTTGCATACAGTTTAGCAATTAAATTCTGTTACAAAGTCATTCTACACTTTAAGGAATTAAATATTCTTCACAATAATCTCTTCTCAAATAAGAAAATAAAGTATAGTAATGAAGGGAAAGGAGATGCTACTTCAAACAATTTATTAAAGCAAGTTTAAGAGTTTTATGAGATCAGGATTATGTTCACTATCTCCTGATGCTGTTATACTCCTTGTTAATGAATTAATTAAATAAGAATTGTTTTATGTAAGCAGCAGTTACATAAAAGACAACCCAAAGAATTCAAATCATTGTAGTAAATACCCGTATTTTCTGGCGTATAAGACGACCGGGCGTATAAGACGACCCCCTAATTTTACAGTTAAAACATAGGTTTAGGCCTATATTCGCTGTATAAGACTACAGCCTCGGAAGTGGGGTGTAGTCTTATACAGCAAATATAGGCCTAAACCTATGTTTTAACTGTAAAATTAGGGGGTCATCTTATATGCCCGGTCGTCTTATACGCCGGAAAATATGGTATAAGTGATCTCCAACCCCCTTAACTGGGTTTCACTGAGCAGACTGTGGAGTTCCTTCCTGTTTACTGTCTGAACCTCCCAGGATGGAACAGATAATTCATTCTCATTGTACATGGAGCCCTACATCCTGATTTAAATAAAACCATGTTGATCACCATCACCAGAATCCACATATATTTTTACACTGACATCCTGATTTCTAACCTGTTATCTTTAGCCAACTAGCCAATATAGCAAATGAAGAAATTGCTGCACAAATCAAACTTTATTCCCCTCTTAAGAGGAGGTTGTACTCCATTAATGAGAAAATAAAAAAAAATTAAAATGCAGGGGAAGCCGGGATGGCTCAGTGGGTTAAGTGCTCACTTTGTAGCCCTGGGGACTGAGGATTGAATCCTGGCCCCGGCCCGTGCGGACCCATGTGCTGAACTGGGGAGTGCCCCGAGTTCAGTTCTCACCGGGGTGAAACCCCAGCCCAGTTCCTGGCCTGTGCAGCCCCGCGCCCATCTGTGGAATGAAACTATGTGGAAAACCCAATGATGTGCAACTATGGAGACTGTTCTGGGCCCTCCCCCTTCTTTCTGTTTGTCTCTGTATATATCTCTCTCTGTCAAATACAATAAAAATAAATCTTAAAAAAAAATAAAAAGTTTAAAATGCAGAGAAACTCAGTAAAATCTTTACTGAAAGAACCTAGCCGCAAAGCTACAAAGATAGTGGAGATAAGCAGTTGCTTTCTCTCCTTACAGGTCATAAATTTCCCAAAGCATTTAAGAAAAAGGGCCACAAGGCACGTAAATAGCAAGTATATCAGACGTTATACCTGTTTTCCAGAATCTGTGTCCAAAGAAACAAATGAAGAGACCAAGCAGGGAAAACGGAGTGAAAAACACTTTGGTAGATATTCTTCCTAAAAATAAAAATTTAGTGCATAATACATCCAATTTGATACTTTGTATTTAATAGAATAAAGCTTTATGATAAAAGTCAACTTGTAATAATTTATTCCACACATGTATAATTTATTTAAAACAATATCCCTGCCTCCCCTAATGAACTATTCTAGGTCTGGCTGCTGATATAACAACAACAAAAAAAAAGAAATAAAAAACATATGATTCCTGATAGAGATAAGGAACACATTCTTGGGGAAGAAAGTGGGGAGGAAATGGGAAAGGAGGAGAAAAAGAGAATGTTTCTTCACAAATAAACTACAAGAAATAAAAGGGGCAGGAAGAACTGGATTAAGAGATTTAAGAGACACATCAAATGAATACAATGTTCACACCTCATCTGAAATCTAATTCAAACAAACAAAAACTGAAAAGCATTAGGAAGACCAGGGAAATGTAAATATCGCCTGTTAATTTGATGCCATTAAGGAATTATCTTCAGTATTTTAAAGTGAAACTTGTGTTAATGATACAGTGACTATATTTTTAAAACTAGGGCTTATCTTTAAGATAGACATACTGAAATTTTGTGGCCAAAATGATGATCAGGGATTTGTTCTACAAAATCCAATGATAAAGGAGGGTGAGGACACACAAACATAGGTGGTGTATAGCTAAAGATAATGTCCACAAATCAAAATTGTTCAGGCTAGATCATGGTATATGGAGATTGACTTTAAGTTTTCCACAAAAAAATTTTTAACAAAAACTTACATTAAAAGAACATGTATTGCACTATAAGTCACACATGAATAAATTACTACCAATCTTATCAACTAAACATATTGCTTTGGGAAAAATGTAGCATTATAACTAACAATTATGCACAGCATGCTTCATGATGCCAAAAAATCCAAATCCTGTGATCCTTAGTAGATACAAACTTAAATACAAAACCATGATTTGAATGACAGGACTTACGGAAGAGTAAAATATGCTCACTAAATTCACCACCATCACAACTCCTTTCAGACAAACACAAGGAAGTAATCCCTAAACTAAAACCAGAAACAAAGTACCTATACAAACTCACGTGAAAAACATCACAAACCCACCATCAATCAAAACATGTAACACTATAAGAGTGCTCAAATGGAGATACTATGAAGACCTACATTTAAATAAGAAACACAAGACAGAACAACAGAATTTTCAAGGTCTAATATATATCTACATATCAGCTTTTCTGAGAATGAAAAACAGAAAAGAGAAAATGAAAGATATGCCACATTCTTATTTCAGACACTGATAACTGATAACTGATAAAAGGGAAGGAATTTATCCTGCTGTGTTTTTTTTTAAAGAAGAAACTGTAATTCATCCCCAGTTGATGAGAGAAAGCTCTAAATTTATAGAAGAATGTTGTATATAGCTATTAGAAGAAAAAGCAAACAGTGTACGGTATGTTAACTAGCATTTGAGGAATCTGGATGAAGCAAATACAGAAATTCTGTGTACTATTTTTGCATATTTTCTGTTAAACTATTTCAGAATAAAATGTTAAACACATACACACTGATCTTGCCACACCTCCACTGCCACCATCCTACCTAAACCATCATCTCTCACCTGGATTAATACTGTGGCCTAATCACTCTGTTTCTGCTCTTGCCACCGACTTTTCTCAAAAAAGCAGCAAGAATGATCCCATTAAAAAAGGAGTCCAATCATGGCACTATGTGCTAAAATCCTCTAACGCCTTTCCATTTCACTTCCAATAAACGCAAAAGCCCATACTATAACCTACAAGGCCACACAAGAGTTACCTGCCCTTGCAACCTCATTCACCCCTCAGTCTAACCACTGTTCGTTGCAGTTCTTCAAACTCACCAGTAAGCTTCCAGTTGAGGACCTCCACACTGGCTCTTCCCTCTGCCTGGCAAGTATCTCCAGATGTATGGCTCCCTGCCTCACCTTGGGTCTTTACTAGCAAGAACTTCCCTGGTCACACTATCTCAAATTCTTCTATCACTACCGCTTGTTACCACCCTTTCCTACTTCATCTTTGCTTCTTAGTACTCATCACTTTCTCATCTATTATATATGCTACAAATTTATCATGACTGTCTTGTCTTCCCCACTAAATATAAGCTCTAGGAGGGCAGGTATTTTGTTTTTGTTCACTGCTGTATTCCAGAGCTGGGAACAGAGAGTGGAATAATGTAGTGGCTTAAAAGGTATCTGTTGAATGAATGAATAAATGAATGAATGAATAAGTGAATGAAAGAAGACTCAACAAAAGCATTTTTAATAGTCTTAAGTTCTGTATTAGTTGATATAGGTCTGCAAAGCCAAAGAAGAATTTGCAAAGTTTAAATTCAGATACTCACCAAGAGAAGAACAATTACCCTCCATTGACTCAAAGCTGCAAGCGTATGTGTGAACAGGAACATAAGCAGCAGATGTATTCAGAAATGGGTCCCAAACAATGACATTATAAATGACACCTTGTCCCCGGAGGGAGGAGAAGGAAACACTTGTCTTATCATTAGCTGTTAGGGTAATCACCTAAAGCCAAAAATAATGCATAAGATTAGTGTTTAGATTTTTTTTTTTAAAGACTAGTCTATTATAATGCCACCTACATGTGACATAAATTGTAATATTAAAATATAATTGTTTAAAATATACACCAAACTATTTGGCTTTGTCAAAAGATTGTTCTACACAATTTGTACATACTAATATAAACAAGCTTTTACAGAAAAAATGCTTCTAAAGTTTTTGTATAGTGTTAAATGTTAGTAATTTAGTCAAATAAGATAAATAACATGTAAAGGCCAGTTAGGGCAAATCAAAGAAAAAATTTTTCATCTACTAGACTGTCAACAACATAAGGGCAGGAATCATATTTATCTTGCTCCCTAGTCTTTCATCAGTTCTTAGCACAATGCCCAGCACAGTGTAAGTATTCAATACATGTTAGCAATTACTATAAGTTACAGAGCTGATGCAGATCACCTCATAGAAAATACCACTTATTTTTGTTTAACAGGCTCCAAAATAAGAAAACATTACATGTAGTTGTATTATTCAGTAGTCCTTAACTTAAAAAAATTCCCTTTTAAAGGTGGTTGTTTAAATAGGTAGTATGTATAACAGTAGAAACAAAAACCTTATATAATTATAATACATAGGTATATTCCTATTAATGTGAGAAAATTAAGCATTAGGTATTTAGCAATACATAATTATGAGCCTCTTAGAAGACTTCCACTGTTTAAAAATATTGCTTAGCCATTATAAATGTTTCTTGGGCAAAGGACTTGGCCAAATTCAACAAAACGTTAACATTATCTTCTACTCTTCTAAGTTTTTATTATGGAACATTAATCTTCCAAACTGTTGAAAGAATACTATAATGAATGCACTATATACAACCACTTAGATTCAACAATTGTTGAATCGGGATCTCATAAAATGCAAATTCTGATTGAGCAGGTGTGGGGTGGAGTTTAAGAGTCTACAACTCTAATAAACTCCCAGGTGATGATGTAACACGCCTGGCCCATATCGCATACATGGATTAGCAAAAATTTACAGGGCTTCAAGAGCTCAGAGAAAATTTCTGCTCTAAGTTAAAGACTTTGAGTGTAGGTTTAAATATTAATGCCAATGTGTATATCCTTAAATGGTTTCTCATTTTTTTCTCAAAACATTGTAATTTTTATACTTGCCAAAAGTTAGAATCTAATAGGTATGGGAGGACATAAAAAATTACCACCTATCTCCATCTATATCACAAGATGACCAGTTCATATTATGTGGCTGCAACTAAAACATGTAAGTTACATGCATCTCTTCAAAGGCTAACATTAGTTTGGGATATCACTAGCAAAGATTCCCAAAATGATTAATGAAATAAGAGAGAATAAAGTGAGAATACCAAAAAGGCCAGTGAACAGTAAAGAAATAAGCTCCTGGCAGCTTATCCCCTATTCTCACATTGGTGTGACAAGCTGGCCACACCAATCTCAAGAATCAAATTTACCTTAATGGCATTGGCTGTCACCTGAGGCACTTCGGCCATCCTCTGCAGATGCTTCAGCAACCCCTCTTCAGTGAGGTCATTCTCAGGCAGGAAATACTGATAGACATCATATTGCAACCTCCACCTGGAGTCCTGTCCCCTCCTAGTGTCACATGGTGGAGGATCCGTGCCTCTAAAGTCAATCAAAAAAACTTAACATCAATTTCTTGTGCAAGTCCCATCTATAAAAAGAAACCATGCTCAAATTTCAAACTTCTGAAACTATTCAGATTTTGGCATTGTAAAGAAAAATAACACACTGACAGGCAGTATGCTTAACCAGATGTTAATGCCAGGCCTAGAGTCAAACGCCAGCTTTGCCATTTGTTAGCTAGCTGTATGTAAGTAGGCAAGTCACTTAATCTCAATAACGCTAGGGAAACTCTCTATAAAACATGAACTGCCCTTTTTAATACAATTGTTAGAATTAAAAAACAAAGAACATCAATCACTCAGCATGGTGGTTGATGCAGAGAACATTCGAATGTTAATCAAATGTTAGCTATCATTACTATATCTTTAAAGCTGGAACTAAGGCAGAGTTTTAATTAAAGTAATAAAATTCCTTACAAAAAAATAAGGATGTTTCATGGCTCCAGAATGCTTTCCACATTTAAAACTCTTTACAGAAACTAAGATGTATTTCTAAGCTCATAATAGACTCAACAAACATCTGGTTATTCATAAGAATAGATGGAGACAATATTAACTGTAAATAACAGCTCAAATATTAGTTATAGCATATGAATTACTTTGATTAAAGAAATTAAACAATTCAATTACTAAGAGATTGATGAATTTTGAGAGTTCACTGACATCTACACAACAGTTAGTCCTGCATGTTCTATAAGTAATTATAAAAGATAGGCATACCTTGGATAGCCCAGGTTTGCTGGGGCAAATTTGATAGTTGTTTCAAAGAAGTCATACTCTAAGTAAATGTTGGGATCAATAGCTAAATCAAACTCCAAATTACAGCCTCCAGGAATAGGATCTGGATGAAAAATAAGACAGTCCACAAAGAATTTTTATATATTCAAATTATACTCAGAAAACAGAACTCTACTCTTATAAGAACTTCCTATATAGAAGTTAAATAAATACAAAGAGCTTCAAGTTTCATACTAACTCATGAACTGAGGTTAAAATGGGTAAAGTTAACCGAGGTTAAGGGCTCTGGAACAGGAATCAGCAAATCTTCTCTGTAAAGGGACAAATAGGGACTATTTTAGGGTTCACAGGCCTGAGGGTCTCTGTGTTAACTACGCAATCCTGCCCTCACGGCACAAGAGTGGCCACAGACAACACATGAGTGAACGGGCCTGGTCACGTTCTAGTAAGAACGTATGTACAAAGTAGGCTGTGGGCTGGATCTGGCTCATAGTCTGTAGTTTGCCAAACTGCTCTAAAGATGCACAGGTCAGAAGAGACAGAATCTTAAGCTGGGATCAAAGAATGGGCTTCAGGGGCTCTGTGAACACCCTGAAATTTTATGCTAAATGTGTGCATTTCCTAATAAGAGTTTTTATTAGATTGTGGGGCCTATGACCCCACAAAAGAGCCCACATATGGAAGACAAAAACACAGCCAAAGAGTAAAGGCACTCCATGGATAAGGGAGGAAGGGGTATCAACTTTTCACATGCTTCTTTCGACAGGGAGAAAGATGTGATGTCATCCTCAATTTTGGAAGAGTCCTTGTGCATATATAAAAAGTAATAGACCTCAAAAGACCCCCAAGACCATATATCAGAACAGCATTTGAATGTTTAATAAACCAAAAAATAAATTTGAGGTATTTTATTTTACATTAATCATGTGGCTAAAATAGCTCTTCTTTTGTTATTAGGAATCTATTCATGACCTTTAAGCATGACAAACTTAAATCAGTCACTTGACATAAGCTCAACACCATACAAAGAACCGTAGACAGAACAAGATAAACCAATTTAAAGATTTGTAAGACCTGAACTTTATACAGTTATCCAATCATTCCCACAGTTAGGTCTTAGTTTCTTTAAACTAAGAATTCTGGAGGTTGACTTCCTCTGGCCAGATTTAGAATGGAGATTCTCACTGTGCAAATATGTTATGAATATTTACTACACCTGAGAAAAAGTTATGTATTGTAATTGGAGCTCCATTGTTCATCATTTTTCTTTGTACACTGTCCTTGATGTATGCCCAAAGTCCATAGTTTTTAATCTAATAATTTACCCTTTTATAGATAACATTATCTTTCCTTAACTCCAGTCACTTTCTGGATTCTATCTCCTTTACTGGCTACTATTCCTTCTCTTCCTGTTACCACCAAACTTTGAGTGTAGTGTAAATTTTCTAACTTCACCTTCACTCCTCAATCACTGTAATCTAGTTTTCACCAGTAAAATGACTTTCAGGAGGGGAAGCCAGGTTAAGCACTTCCTTTGCAGCCCCAAGAACTGCGGATCAAATCCTGGCCCTGGCCTGTGTGGACCCATATGCTGAACTGGGGCGTGCCTCCCATGCAGGAGGCCCCTACTCCCGTTCCCACCTTGAGCAGTATCCATCCACCTGTGTGGAACAAAACCATGTTGAAAACTGATGACATACAAGTATGGAGCCTGCTCTAGGCCCTCCCCCTTCTCTCTGTCTCTGTCAAAAACAATAAAATACATCTTTAAAAAAATTACTCTCAGAAAAGGCCACCACTGACTCTTCTTTTTTTAAATATTTATTTATTTATTTATTTTTATTTTTGACAGAGAGATACAGAGACAGAGAGAGAACTGAACTGGGGGAGCTCCCAGTTCAGCATATGGTTCTGCACGGGCCGGGGCCGGGACTTGATCCTCGGTCCCCGGCGATGCAAAGTGAGCGCCTAACCCACTGAGCCATACCGGCTTCCCCCACCACTGACTCTTAATTGAGCAATCATATGGACACTTTCAGTCACTTCTCTTGACCTCTCTGCAGTGTAGTATTTACCACTCCTTACTTCAGGCAGAACTTGCAGGCTCTTTCTTACCTCCCTGACTACTCATTTATCTTACACCTACTGTTCGGCGGTGATCATCCCCAGAAATAGTGCCTGGCATATGTGAGGCACTATGAAAGAACTTGCTATTATTTTTCCCTCTAAATCTCTATGTACATGCCTGGACTATCACACTCGTTTCCAGGGCTTTTACTAACAGCTATTCAGTTAAATATCTAACTTTACTCCTCCACTCCAGGTCCTACTTTTAAAAAGTATGCATTTCATCCAGATGTCCTACAAGTGTCTCAGATTCATTGTGACCCAAACTGAAGTCACCACCTACCCCATTCCAACAGCCTAAAACATCTAGCACCACAACAACCCTATCTCTGTGCTTATTTTGCATCACTATATCCCAGCTGCTCAAAGGGGAGGCCTACGCTCCCCACTTTTATAATCCACAACCAATGGTCATTATGTCTTATCAATTCTACATTCCAAATATATCAAATCCAGCCCCTCTTCTCCATCTCCTTTCTCTCTGTTCAGATCCTCATTTCTCACTTTGAGCCCTCAAAGGAATGCTGAGTACTGACTCTGCTATTCTCTTTCCAACCCACTCCCCACAATGCTTCCAGAGTTAACTTCCTAAGAGATGAAAGGCATCATATCATTACTCTGCTTAAAAACTCTCTATGCTTCCTCAAAACCAGCCTAGGAATAAAATGCAAACCTCAAATTGTATACAAGGCCCTCACACTTTGGCTCCAGCCTCACCCACTATTTGCCATTCTTCAAATCCTCCATTCTTCTTTTGCACCTTCCTCTACTTAGAATAACCAACTAAAGTGTTAGAAACCATGTCTTGCCTTTTTGTTACTGCTTCTCCAAGAATTCATTAAATGCTTTTTGAATGAATAATGTATTCTCCTAGTGACCTAGTCCCTACCTGGGCTTTCAATCATCATGCGAATTCTCTAGCTCCCTTGCTATTAAAACCTTTCTGATTAAATATACTATATTTATAATAAACACTTTTATTAGGATTATAGTTTTCCCTAACTTTTCATGGACAAGTCTCACATTCTGGAGAGTAAGAGGGAGTTGAAGACAAAACGGTTACCTCTTTCTGAGTAGGAGAGTGGAATGGCCACATTTTGGACAGGCTTAGCATCTGAAGTCTCCAGGTACCAAAAGCACATACTCTGCTCTGGTCTAAGAATGAATGCCAGTCCTTTGTCAGTGCCTGTTTCTGAGGTATTAGAAAGGAGAGTCTGCAATAAGGAGAAAAAGATGTCATCATGAATAGGGAGCTGAGCAAAATATTTAAATTCGAGTTGATCTAGCATGCATGTCCTAATCTAAATCTTCTCAAAAAACAAAAAGAAATAAAAACAGAACTTGCTTACAAAGTTATTTTCACCTCTATGTGCATGTGCATGTATACACATGTAAGAACTATTTAAAATATATGATCTTTGGGGATGCTGGGATGGCTCAGCGGGTTGAGCGCTCACTTTGCATCCCCAGGGTCCGAGGACTGAATCCCAGTCCTGGGCCATGCAGACCCATATGCTGAACTGGGATATGCCCCAAGTTCAGTTCTTGTTGGGGCATGGGAGGCTCCTGGTCCAGTTCCTGCCCTGTGCAATAAAACTACATTGAAAACTAATGACATACAACTATGGAGACTGCTCTGGGCACTCCCCCTTCTCTCTGTCTCTCTGTCAAAAAACAATAAAAATAAAATATATAATCTTTGATCAGAAATAGCAGATGCACAGTAAAGTTCCCAAGCTATTAAATTCAGCAAATTAAGATTTACTATGTCAAGTACTAAGACTACTGTCAAATGATGAAACTAAAATAATTTAGCAATGATTTTAATATCCTTTACTCAAGGAAAAACAATCCATAGGTTGGGAGAGGACAGTGCCTCATAAGCAGTAGAGCACTCTGCCTGAAGGATTTAGGTCAAGAGGGAGTTTTACAGAGCATTAGAAGCAGCAATTCAGAAACAGGGCACTGACAGGCTAGGTCGAGGAGTTCCTTATGAGACTAGTTCCTTATGAGTTCCTTATGAAAAACAGGAGTTCCTATTTCTATTAGGATAAGGTAAATTAGCCAAAACTGAGTTGGAGGATTGTGACTGGCATTTGTTAAGTTTCCTCAGCAGGTTCGCCCATAAGTAACAGAAGGGTTTCAATGTGACAAGTATAAGGGAGAAGGACCTAAATATTATATTAATTGAACTACAGGGTCGACACTTTCAAAGAACCAACTGCCATAATGACCCCAAAATAACCAAAGTGTCACCACTCAGCAGGAAGGGCAGAGGAAACAGAAACAATTCCCTTCACACAGACCACTCTCTTGTAGAGCCATGTGCAGCTCTGCTTATCATCTTCTCAGTAGCATAAATATAGCGAGGACTAAAGGCCTCACAAGAAAGGAATATTATTATAATTAAAGATAACTAACATAGGGAAGCCGGGATGGTTCAGTGGGTTTAAGCGCTCACTTTGCAGCCCCAGGGACCAAGAATTGAATCCCGGCCCCGGCCTGTGCAGACCCATGTGCTGAAATGGGGAGTGCCCCCAGTTCAGTTTTCATCGGGGTGAGACCCCGGCCCAGTTCCTGCCCTGTGCAGCCCCAAGCCCACCTGTGGAATGAAACTATGTGGAAAAACCGATGATGTGCAACTATGGAGACTGTTCTGGGCCCTCCCCTTTCTGTCTCTGTCTCTCTCTCTCTGTCAAAAACAATAAAAATAAATCTTTAAAAAAAAGATAACATAATTTCTTCATGCCCAAGATGCTGTTCATTTAGGCCACTACTCTCACATTAGTTATGTCGATACCCCTTTATCCAAGCTATTTCCTCAGAAGAACAGGCCTTACAACAACTCTGTTGAGCTACTGTGAATATTAAATTATATAGAAAACCAGACACAGGGGTTCCTAACTCGAAGCCCCAGAGGCCCAATGACTTTCCAGGGGTCCCTATGAAATTATACCAATGTATGTATATATTTTGCCAGGTAGGGAGTCCAAAGATTTCAGTGGATTCAAAGTCTATGGTCCCTGGAGCAAAGAACCATTCCTAGCACATAGTAGGAATGCAATAAATACGCATTTTTCCCTCCATTCTGTTTTTTTTTAAGTTTTATTGTTTTGAGAGAGAGACAGAGAGAAGGGGGAAGGACCAGAGCAGTCTCCACAGTTGTACATCATCAGTTTTCAACATAGTTTCCTACCACACAGGTAGGCGGGGGCAACACAGGGTGGGAACTGGGCTGGGGGTCTCCCACATGGGAAGCACGGTCCAGTTCAGCATATGGGTCTGTACAGGCTAGGGCCAGATTCAATCCTCAGACCCCAGGGCTGCAGAACAAACACTTAACCCACTGAGTGATCCCAGCATCCCCCCTCCATTCTTTCTCTTCCTTCAAATGTTGTCTATGTTGTGATGTTAGAAGGGAATTATGCTCATCCCGTTTTATTATCTCTTTCGTAAAGGTCTGAATAGGAAGTTTCCTTTTGAACATAGGGCCAGAAGAAAAACTCGGCTTCTCCTAAATCACTGGCATATTTCTTCCTTCTAAGAACATTATGAAATTTAACATGCTTTGATTCCTGCTTTGGCTGCCAAGAACTAATACCAATGTATGTGTAACAGACACTTACCGTATCTCTTGCAATTAACAATTTAATCCTTTCCTCTGTTTCCTTGATCAAACTCTTCTAATTCTAGTCTATTAAACTAACACACACACATAAAATCTCAAAATCCTCACAGTAGGAGCAGGACGTCAGGAATTAAAAAAAATACAAAATACTTAAATTTAAAAGATAATATGACCAATTTCTAAAATATATATGAATTGGACTAAGAGAGGTTTGTTTAGCAAATTCAACAAAATTATAAGATAGGCTTAAGATAAATTAGAAGCACAACATCATATTGAGTGAAATTTATTTATTAGCCTAAGGGGTCATATAGGCTAAATAGAAACAGACTTGTAAACGCTAACATAAAAATGACAGGTCCTTAATAGTTTAAGCTAATTCAGAGCATTTGAGAAACTTCAAAGCTGAGGTTGAAGTTGAAGGGTTTAGTGATGATTTCTATGACAAGAGTCTTAAATGTGCTGTATGCCCACCACTGGGCTGGATGAACTCAGTGTTAGAATTCTTTTGTTTCTTACATTCTAAAGGATAAAGCTGATCCTACAGGGCAGGGCTAGGTAGGTAATATGTCGATCATGGTCCACTGGCAGACCACCAAGCAATTTGGGGGTGACCACCCGAATAAAATAATTAGTTAGTGGTCCACAACACTTGGAGAAGTAGCCCTTGCCCTAGAAATGTCTGCCCAGGCCTGCTATAGGGTCTTATTAAATTTATAGGTCTTAGTAAACTTCAACACTAACTGGATGAACAAAAATGGAAACGCATTAAAATGTATTCTTAGGTAAAGATGACTAAGGACCCAGTAAAATAAGAAAAAAATGAGAAATCATGAGGAAAGCTTTAACTATACAAGAAACATTTGGCACAGGTTGCCCTCCCCCAAAACTCAGCACTTTATCACCCCTTCTTTAAGTCAGAGATCACCATACTCAAGAAAGGCCTGAAATATACTCATCTCTTAGCCAGTCTAAGTCACTAACTTAACAGGACCCAATCTTGATCATTTTTTTTTTTAATTTTTAAAAAATTAATTATTTTATTGTTTTTGACAGAGAGAGAGAGAGAGAGAGAAAGAGAGAGAGAGAGAGATACAGAGACAGAGAGAGAACTGAACTGGGGGAACTCCCCAGTTCAGCACATGGGTCCGCACGGGCCAGGGCCGGGATTCGATCCTCGGTCCCCGGCGCTGCAAAGTGGAGCGCTTAACCCACTGAGCCATCCTGGCTTCCCCCAATCTTGATTTTTTAAAAACTTAAGACATAAGTTAAACATTAAGAGTCATCGCATTCTAATGCTTATACTAAATACAAGACACCAACATATGAAAATAGTTTTTACAGAAATAATTATTTGTACTTACCTTAGAAAAAGAAATTGTTGTATTCTGATACTGTGAGTGTATTTGGAAAATAAAAAAAGTCACATTGCTGGAAATATGAGGCAAAATAGCTTCCTCTGGGAAGGGCCCGTTGAGCTTGAAGTATCTAAATTTCCCCACAGAAAATTCAATAGCACCTACAATGAGAGAATAGTTTTACTGTAACATTTGTACTGCTAATATCAATTTGTAGAAATCACACACATAAACATAGGTACTACTAATTTAATCCTCAGAAAGAAAATCCTGCTGAGATACAAATTATTACTGTCCCATTTCACTGAGGACAATTAAGATTATTAAGGTGAAGCAGCCCACCCAGGGTGACTCAGCTAGCAGTAAGTGCTGGAACTAAAAACTAAAATGGAAGAAAGTATTTCAAACGATATGAATAATACTTAAAAGTGCTGAGGACGCTCAATGTGCCTGGCTCCCAGAAAAATTCCCTATCTGGCAGCAATAATAACATTTCTCTTCAGAACCAAGTCTCAGAATTTAAGGATTAACAACCCTGAGGAGCTCTAATACTATTATGAATGCATTCATATTAAAGAACAGTAG
>PVKE010002469.1:0-82495 GCA_004027555.1 Craseonycteris thonglongyai | reverse complement strand
AAGTTCTAAGTATAAGATGTTTATATATTTTTTTTTATTTTTTATTTTTTTAATTTCACTGTGGATATAGCCCCTTGACTGTGGCCTCTTAAAATATTCTAAATACAACTTCATGTCATATACAAATGTGAAAAAATGCTTTCAATATTTTCATCCAAATCATTGATACCAATATGAAGATAGCACTCTGGTATTTCACTATAGACCATTCCTTTAAGTGGATATTAATCAATATATTTATATATTTGGTGGGATCATGTACACAATTATTTTTCTAATGCACCTTTCCTCATATATTTAATACTTTTTTTCACAATGATCTTGTGAGAAATTTAATGTATTAAAGTTTAATCTTTACCTGACTAACTAGCCTAGCAAATGTGCCCCCCAAAAGGACAAGTTTATCCAGACATTATCTTCTTTAGCAAACAACCTTGTTTCTAGAAGCTACCATTCTTCTTTAGCAGTCCATCTGGAATCACACCGGGAACCATCAATATAATCACCAATTTCTAAAATATTATTTTTTAAAGTTAAGAGGACTTTTCCATTTGTAGTCTAGGGTACTGAGTTCCTTCTTTTTTTTTTTAAATGCCTCAAAAGATCACAAGCAATGTTTCCCTGTGTTCATTTGCAAGTTCTATGATCACAATTCACCTGGACAGTCAATTATGTACATACCATTAGCAGGTTGGTGCACAATAGCAATTGTTTCATTACTCTAGTGGTTCTGTTCTCTTTTAACAATGTCCTCTGTCAAAAAGAATAATATTTGCGCTGAGGGAATGTAATGAAAAAGAAAACACACACACACAGACATAGACACACAGTAATTAGAAAAGAAATAATTACACAGGGCCAAAGAAGTTCTAATTTCTCCTTATCATCATTACAATTTTTTCCCCAAGCAATGAGTAGTATTATTCTTTGTGTGGCTTTCTTATTAATGTGAACATTACTTATATAATTTTAAATGAGGATGATTATCTGCCTATTCTCTCAAAAAATGCATTTAAGAGAAATAGAAAATAACCTCTGTATTATTTTCTGGGCGGTAGATTTCTATTTAAATTTTTGCTTTTTTATTTACTCTCTTAATTTACTATATGTAGAGAATAAAGAAAAGTGAATTATGTGGTAAGAGAGAAAAATAATTTATGACTAGCCACATTCTGCCAACGTATCACTATATACATTTGGGACAATAATTAGCAGGTAATAAAATGTGTTTTTTTTCTGGCAGATAAATGATCTTAAGGCACACTTATTCTGCCCGTTTTATGGGAACGAGACTCAAGTGATCTTGATGATATGCTAAGAATGGATTAGAATAATAACACCATAACTCTTATACAAGTAATGAAATTAGTATTGTTATTGTTTTATAACCATTATATATAAAATGAAGTAAAAAACAGAGCTAGTAATATCTGTCATTAATTCTTATAAAATTTGGGTTCTGAAAGTATCTTTTTACCTATTATCCAAATAAATAGGAGTATGAAAAGTAATTACCAAAAACTTGATGAATTAACGTAACTGGATGAATTCTGTTTGAATTTATTAGAAAACTAACTTTGACTATTTTGATGTAATTATAGTATGTACTTTGGATATACATAGTAAAGGTGCCCATAATGTCTCAATATATACATACAGACAGACAGACAGACAGACCCTCATATGATGTAAAGTAAACATTCAGCATGTCCTAAAGCAACAGAGGTGATAAGAGTCACAGATTCAAATATAGGTTTCTAGCATTTTTCGATAATATATAAAATGCTAAATAAAACTCCTGTGGATGACAGCATAGAGTATGTATATAAAAGCATGACAAATGCTTAAGTATCCTTAAAAAGCCATGGCAATCTCAAAGATACACAAATAAACACAAAGTTACAAACTGCGTTAGAAAAGATTTTCCAGAGAAACAGAACCAATGGTATATGTGGAGAGGAAGAGAGGGGGAAAGAGACAGGGAGGGAGGGAGGCAGGTGGGAGAGATGAAGAAAATTTGAAATTTATTTTAAGGAATTAGTTCATGCCATAGAAGGTGCTAGCAAGTATGAAATCCTTAGGACAGGCTGGAAACTCCAACAGGATTTTCATGTTACAATACTAAGAAAGAGTTTCTTCTTTTCATCGAAACCATAATCTTTGCTCTTAGGGCTTCAATTGATTGGATGAGGCCCATATTATCTACAGAGTAATAGCCTTTATTTATGGTCAACTTATTACAAATGTTTAAAAAAATCTACAAAATACTTTTTCACAATAATATTTAGACTAGTGTTTGACCAAAACAGTTGAACACCAAGCCTAGTAAATCTGAGACATAAAATTAACAATCACACATACCTACCAGGTTTTACTTATCAAATTATAAGTTCAAAAATTTGTTGGTAAAAGCTCAATGAATGAGTGCCTTCTTGTATTGCTTGTTATTTATTAACTGGTTCACACACAATTAACTGGTTCACACACACATATTACAAAATCTTAAAATGAGTCCCTTGTAAGTAGCAAATAATTGAATTTTGCTTTTAAATCCAATCATTTCTGAAACTCACAATGTAAGAAAAATAAGTAAAAAAACCAAACAAACAATAACATTAAAATTAACTTTTTGGAGGGATTGATGCTGTTTCTACACAGATGTAGTAGAATAAAGTGAGATTAGATGGTCCTCCAAAGACATCTATATTATCCTGTGGTTATTCTCTTCTTATCAATTTCTCTTATTTTATTGTAATTGCCTGGTACTAGACTGACATTGGACTATTTTGTTGTTTTATATCCCTGGGACCCACTTCAAGGTTTAGTATAAACCTGTAAAAGTGTTTGTTGTTATTGTGGAATATCTGAAAAATTAATTAAGAGTGAATAAATATATAAATAAAAAAATGTATATTAAGTATTTTGACAAATAACTACAACATACGTAGTACACATTAAATATTAAAATTATTTAGTGTTTTTAACTATTGAACTTTGATTTGCCTTTATCTTTTGCATTTATTTATTGAGATGTAATTGGCATATGACATCATAGTATTAGTTTCAGGTATACAACATAATGATTGGATATATATATATATTAAAATGATCACCACAACAAGTTAGTAAATATCCACCACCATGTATAGTTAAAAATTATTATCTTGTGATGAGAACTTTTATGATCTATTTTCTGTACCTCAACATAATAAAAGCCATATATGACAACCCTTCAGCTAATATACTGAATGGGGAAAAGCTGAAGTCTATTCTCCTAAAATTAGAAACAAAACAGGGATATCCCCTGTCACCACTGCTATTCAATATTGTATAAGTTCTACCAGATCAATCAGGCAAGAGAAAGGAATAAAAGGTATCCAAATTGAGAGAGAAGTTATCAAACTGTCACTCTTTGCAGATGACATAATACTTTATATAGAAAATTCTAAAGACTCCTCAAGAAAACTATTAGAAACAACATACAAATACAGTAAATTTGCGGGATACAAAATCAAAGTAGAAAAATCAATTGCATTTTTATACGCCAACAAAACATCAGAAAAGAAAATGAGAAAATCAATCTTTTGCAATGGCAACAAAAAGAATAAAATACCTAAGCATAAACTCCCCAAAGAATGTGACAAAGACACAAAGAAGACATAAAGAAATTGAAAGATATTCCATGTTCATGGATTGAAAAAATCAACATAGTTAAAATGGTCATATTTCCCAAAACAATATACAAATTTGACACAATTCCCATCAAAGTCCACAGACACTCTTTTAAGAAATACCGTAGAGAGGCGGTCCGAGCAGCCTTGCAGTGATTGGTGCGGGATCGAGTTGGAAAATTCGTTTAGCGGCATATCCAGACGTTTTTCGGGATATACTCGGCGTATAAGACGACCCCCGATTTTCGGTTGACTTTTTTTTGTTTCAAAAGTCGTCTTATACGCCGGAAAAAACGGTAGATTTTTAAAAAACATCAGATTCATATGGAACCATGAAAGACCCCAAACCACCAAAGCAATCTTATGAAAAAACAAAACAAAAAACAAAACGAAAAAAAAAAAAACAAAGCTGGAGGCATCACACTCCTAAATTTCAATCTATATCACAGTGCTTCAAAAATTACAACAGCTTGATATTGGCAGAAAAACAGATACACAGACCAACGAAACAGAAGTGAAAACCCGAAATAAAACCACAAATATTTGGACAGACCATTTTTGACAAAGAAGTGAAATATATACAGTGAGGAAAAAAAAGTCCCTTCTGTAAATGGTGCTGGGAAAATTGGAAATCTTATGCAAGAAAAATGAATCTGAACTGTGATTCATTCAGGTCATATACTAAACTAACTCAAAATGGATTAAAGACCTCCACATAAAGATGCAAAACAATAAACTATATAGAAGAAAACATTAGTATTAAACTTATAGACCTTGGGTTCAGGGAAAACTTTATGAACCTGACTTTAAAAGCAAAGGAAATAAAAGCAAAAATAAATAAATGAATGGGACTTTATCAAACTAAAAAGCTTCTGCACATCAAAGGAAACCATCAACAAAGCAAAGAAGCAACCAACCAATTGCGAGAAAATATTTGTAAACAATGCATCCGATAAACAGCTAATATCTAAAATATATGAAGAACTCATACAACTCAACAACAAAAAAACAATCCAATTGAAAAATGGGTAGAAGACCTAAACAGACACTTTAATCATGAAGACATACAAATGGCCAACAGACATGAAAAAATGCTCAACATCACTAGCCATTAGGAAAATTCAAATCAAAACCACAATGAGATACTACATCACACTGGCTAGAATGGCTATTAAAACAAGGAACAACAAGTGCTGGAAAGGCTGTGGAGAAAAGGAACTCATACACTGCTGGGAATGCAAACTGGTACAACCGCTATGGAGGACAGAATGAAGATTCCTCAGAAAACTGGGAATGGAACTACCCTATGATCCAACAATACCTTTTCTGGGTATCTACCAAAAAAACTTGAAAACCTCAGTACATAAAAACATATATACCCCAATGTTCACTGCAACACTATTCATGGTGGCCAAGTCATGGAAACACCAAAGTGCCCTTTGATAGAGGGCTGGATATAAAAGCTGTGGTACATATATATAATGAAATATTACTCAGCGATAAGAAAAGATGAAATAGTGTCATTTGGAACAACATGGATGGAACCTGAGATTATCATGCTAAGCAAAATAAGCCAGACAGAAAAAGCTAAGAGCCACATGACTTCACTCACATGTGGAATATCAAATTGAAAGCAACAAAGAAGCAAAACCTCACGAACAGAGTCAGTAGTTTAGTGGTTACCTGCAGGTAAGTGGAGAGGAGGCTGGGGGGAGAGGTGGGGATAGGAATGGAGGGAGGAGGGGCTAAATGTATGGCAATGTAAAGAAAGCTGACTCTGGATGTTGAACACATATTGTAACACATACATGAAGTTCTTAGAATTGTACCCTTGGAGCCTATAACTAACATCACCCTAATAAAGTTAACAATAAAAATAAATTAACTAATCATTTAATAAATTATATAAAGAAAACCTAATCTCTTCGTAGTTAAATATACATACAGCTTTCTTAATTCAGTATATTTGTTTTTAAAAGGTTATATGCA
Organism: Craseonycteris thonglongyai; assembly: GCA_004027555.1. Lineage (NCBI taxonomy): Eukaryota > Metazoa > Chordata > Mammalia > Chiroptera > Craseonycteridae > Craseonycteris > Craseonycteris thonglongyai. The sequence continues at coordinate 76,835 of PVKE010002469.1, read as the reverse complement.
AATTATAGTATTCTACATAAAATCACATTTCATATATTTTACATTATGATTTCATGGATATATTATCATTAATAAATTTTGGTTTAAAGTACTCATTTTAAAATTCACTTTACAAAGAAATAATTAAAATTTTCAACTGACTTGTAAACTGGACGTCAAGAGACGAGCTGTAAAGAAAACTGGGAAAAATTATTAACATAGATAAACCTTAAACTATAAAAGTATAATTTGAGTATCTTGGCCTATACTATTACCAAAATACTAGCTAATAATACTTAAGGTATCTCCATTTAATTGTTTTCCCTACTATCTGGTCAGTAAGAAAATGTCAGGATGGCTCAGCGGATTGAGTACTCATCTTGCAGCTTGGAGTCCAAGGATTGAATCCCAGCCCTGGCCCGTGCGAACCCATATGCTGAGCTGGGGTGTGCCCTCAGTTCAGTTCTTGTGAGGCCCCGCTTCCCCTTCGGGAGGCCCCTGGCCCAGTTCCTGCCCTGAGCAGCCCTGCACTCACCTGTGGAATGAAACTATATTGAAAACTAATGTACAACTACAGAAACTACTCTAGGCTCTCCCCCACTTCTCTCTGTCTCTCTCTTTCAAAAACAATAAAAGAAAATTTTAAAAAAGAAAGAGAAAATTTAACTCCCTCAACCCCTCAAAAAGAGGTTTCATTTTCAGTTCTAGAGCATTAATGCCTTAAACAAGGGAAATGGTTTTCTCATTGATTCTAGGGGATTCGTGCATGGATATCTTATTCTGTGAGAGTTAACAATATACTACTTGCTTTATTTCTACTTTCTTGCTCTTATTTTAGTTCTTTTTTCCATGTACTTTTCTCTATGTTTCTTTTTTATTTTCTATATTTAAGGTGCCAAGACCACAATATTTTTCTGCTCTGCCCACACAGAATGAGAGTGGGCATCTTGTAACAATCTATCAATACTAATTTTCCTCTAAATGAACTCAGGGACTATTGTAAAACATCTCTGTGATCTGGAGATGTTAATACACTGATACTCAAATAAAAAGCCAAGTCTGAGCAAATGGTTGTGCCATACAAAAAAGAATAATGTGATATACAGGAGACCAAGCATAAATCACCATTTCTTAATCTTAACTGAACCCCGGTATAATTTTCCTTCATTTTAAATGTATTCCAGTTCAAAGTAAATTTTAAAAATTAAACCAATTTTTTACATGTGGGAAGTACTTCTTTTCTTTTCAATTATTTTTATACATTAACATTTAAATGTTACCCACTCTTCAACTATAATGAACTTGCACCTTCCACCTTGCCCTACACAAAGACAAAACAGGGATTTTTACGGCTTGGAATCCAAACTGTCTGACTTCTTGCCTATGTTTATTTGTTATAATATTCCTCAATTTCATTAATCTTTGCCACAGGTTTCTGGATGTATACACTTCTGTGATTAAATCTAGGTCCTAAAACATTTATTGGATTAAAAGTACAAAAGTTTTTGAAAGATAATAAACATAAATGAGTCTTGATGTAGTAAGGTAATGATATGTGTTATCAACACATAATTCCAAAAATTTCAGTGATTTAACACAAGTCTTTTTTTTCTTATTCATGGAAATGCTCCTGGGTGACAGATTCCTCCAAGTGGTAATTCACAGGCTCTATTTCCTCACACTTGTGGTTCTGTCATTGACAAATATCTGACCTTTTCTCTCACAAGGGAAAAGAGGAAAGAGAAGGCAGACAGAGCCCATCTACTTCTTAACCATGTTGGCCAGGTAGTGACACATGTTACTTTCACTCACAAATCATTGCTGAAAACTAAGCTACTTGAACTTTGTTTACAGTCCAGGGAAATCATAATATAAATTAAACTGTTAAATTTGAAAGGGATTGTTTCATATCAATTGTTTTATTGACAAGTATTTCATGAAAGGACACAGGCAAAAACAGGTTTTACAAACTGCACCAACCCCATAAAAACAAGGAAAAAGGTACCCTAGGGGAATAACAGCTAGTCAGTGACAACTCTACATTAAGGAAGAATAAATTTTGGTGGGTAGTTAGCTACTACTTCCATGTCTGCATAGAAAGTATTAAAAAGATCAATTCAAAAATAAATTGAGTTTTTCAGAGTAATATTATAGAATATCAAAGATAAGAAGAAACTATTAAAAACCAAAGAGAAAAGATAAATTACATACAAAAAAATCAATAGTGAAACTAACATTAGATATCTCGTAAGCAACAAGATTTAATGACAATGGAATAATATCTTCAGAGAAAATAACTGTTATACAATTGTAAATAGCACTGAAATATCATTAAAAATATGGTATAACATTTTCAGAAAAAACAAACATTAATAAAGTTTATACTTTTCAGTAAAGTCTAAAATATAGCAAGTAAATTAAACACATGAAGAAGGAAAGAAGACAAGAAGTAAAAGAGAACAACTTGTAAATATGCCAGTATATCACAATAAGAAAGGTAAATAACAACAATAGCATTTTGGGGAACTTAAACACAAATTAGAACTAAATACTAAACAATTATGGGTACATGAAGTTAAGAGTAAAAATATGGTGAAGTCCGTATAATATTGGTCCTTTAAGAAAGGAGGGGGAAGGGAAATGTGATGGAGAAGTTGAGACTCAACTTTATTTGTAATATTCTTTCCCCAAATTTAAAAGACCTAAATCAAATATGTCATAATGAAACGAATAGAGTTGGGAATGTGCTACCCCCAAAATATGGCACCTTGATATATTGAGTATTTTAACATAAAGGACTTTGAGAAATGGCAAGTGCAGGAAGGACTCTCTGACTAGCTCCTTCCCACCTGAAGCGGGTCTTAAAATTCTCTTGTCAGAAGTGCTCATCCTATATCCAGAAGAAAGGAGAATCCCTGCCTCTGAAAATTGGAATGCCCAGAGAAATCCAAATAAACAGGTATTGCTAGGTTTCCCCCAGTTTACTACCCTTAGCTCTTCCCCTTTTGTCCTACCATGTTTTCCCATGACTTTCCATTCTTCATTAATCCTACACAGATTTAACTGTTTCTCTGGGTCTTTAGCTCTTTATGAAGGTTGCCATATCATGTAAGATTGTATTAAATACAGTCGTGTGGTTATCTCTTCTTAATCTGCCTTTTGTCAGTCCAATTTACAGGGCTCTAACCAGAGAACCCAAGAGGGTAGAGGAAAAACAACGTTTTCCTCCCACTCCTACAAAACAGTTCACTAAATCTTGATACTGTGTATACTGTATTATTTTTTCTATCTGTTCTACATAATGACAGGAAATTGAAATTAAAATATGTAATATAGGGGAAGCCAGGATGGCTCAGCAGGTTGAGTGCTCATTTTGCAGCCCCAGGTTCCAAGGATCAAATGAAACCTGGCTCCGGCCCATGCAGATCCATATGCTGAACTGGGGTGTGCCTCCAGTTCGATTCTCACTGGGAAGAGCTTTCCATTTGGGAGGCCCCTAGTTCAGCTCCCCATCTGGACATGCTTCCCATGGCTCCCAATTTTCTAGACAGAAGGCTGTCTAAAAAATGGTGTAATCTCCAATACTACATTAGATAGGCAATAGTCACTGAAAAATTTCAAATGTACAAGATCATAACCATAGATTAGAGACCCTGTCCCTAAACCCTGAAAAGAGAATCATGGTAAATCAAAGAGCAATCCTACCCTATGGCAGAGATTCTTATTTAATCTGTCTGTTGAAATTTTAGAATTGCTATATACTATTGATAGCTGTGTATCCCTGATTCTTAATATTTCCTACTGAGAGTGATTATAATAAACACCCTCCCTTTGTCTCACAACTGTATACTAGATTTGTTGGGGTAAACTACACATATTTTAGTTACTATTTCTCCAGGTCAAAGAGAACTATATATCTGGATCTGATAATGTAGGAACTGCAGCACACCATTTCCCACTATTACCCAGAGATCCTGGACATTAGCTGGATAGAATTTTTATTTTTATTTATTTATTTATTTTATTTTATTTTAATTTTTTAAACTGAACTGGAGGCCTCACCGTGCTCGGGAAGCACACCCCAGTTCAGCATATGGGTCCACACAGGCCAGGCCTGGATTTGATCCTCGGTCCCCAGGGCTTCAAAGCGAGCACTTAACCTGCTGAGCCATCCCAGCTTCCCCAGGATAGAACTTTTAAATGTTCACACACAGGGAAAGGATAATCAAATATGCCTGTGAGATAGAGTCTGTGAATATTTGGTAACTACAAGAGCAGACTGTGGTACATTGGTGCTGTTTATCAAATATTTCCTGCTCTCTCCCTTCCAGGTTCATGGTAAGATCTAACTACCTGGCCAGCCCCATATGACTGGGGAGAAAGAGAGGCATTGTGAATATAAATTGAGAATAGAAATGTCACTTCTAGTCTAGAATATTGATGGTAGGATATCTGATAGGCTTATCTTCACTCTGCCAAGATAAGAGGTAATGTTTCACATAGGAATTACACTATCAGGTTATTTCCTAGGGTGAGGACAATATAAGATAATCTTCATTGTATATGAGTATGTAGCATGAGTAAGATACAAATCTTTGTTGTCTGAAGCCAGAGAGGTTTGGGCACAACCTAGCCCATCCTAGCTAATACACACCTTATGTGGTTTCACAGTTCTACAATTCTTCTGTGACTTTTCTGTTATATTATAAAGTCATATAAATTCATACATCTAACATCCTGGTATATCACCATCTAAAAGAGTATAATTGTTATATCAAATTTATAAACTACTCCATGTATTTCCTTTTCCAAGCCATTTATTAAAATCACATTGAAAAACATTTAAAAGAAGTGACCCCATTCTTGGGGACATAGTAGAATATTTATAAATACTACTTAAATTCTATACCTAATTCTGTTTCCCTAATTGTTAATATATTTTCTTCTCACGATATAAAATAGCTCCTTTAAATAAAGTTGTTTTTATTTTCACCTACCAAGTTTTGTTATTTGAAAGTGTTGCTGAGAATTTGTGGCATGTATTATTTGTATTATGACACAGCCATAAATGCTCTTCAACTGATTAAGAAAAATCAGCTAATTTTGTCTTGAATGCCTTCTAACACATAATTAAGAAAAGAAAAAAGTTACTAAAAAATTCAAATTGGAACCAATGCCTATATACAATGGGAGGTAACACAAGCAAAAATACTTCTAAAAATTCAAATATTTATAAATCTTATACCATTAAAAATCATTACAAATGCCATAACACATTTATAGTCATTCATTTGCTTCTGTTATTTGATAAATGATATTATAACCCAGAAATTAATATGAGAATCATCATGAATTTGAGGGAGTCCTACACACTTTAGCCCATTTGCTATATTTTTAGTCTATCATGAAATCCCCAAACTTTAACACTGAGTTTACATAAGCATATTTTTTTCCTCCAAAATATACCAAGGAAAGTAAATGGTACGAAACTGAATAAACATTTATAAAGCTCTCAGGGGAGGAGAGTCAGAAGAAAAGTATAAATATATAATGGATGTACAATTTTATTACCTGAGCATTTAACAACTCCTCACACTTGTGTGCTTGTTTCTCAATTGCAGAAATGTACTGTTTTTCAATAGCTTCTACTTGCTGCTTAACTGAAGACTGTAATAGTGCCTAAAAAGGAAAAAATAAAAAAAAAGTCATTTGGATCACAGACAAAACTTGGATCTACTGTTGACATGATAATTTTCTTGACAATTGTACATATCTGAAATATGATACTCTTCTGCATTAGGAAATACACAGTTGTGAATACTGAAGCACATTCATATATAACACTACTTTAAGCTTTCAGGTTTAGGTTTTCCTATTGCCAAAACTACAGTGCTTTTGGCTCCGATGTTCCTTCCACACACCTCTCTTTATAAAAGGCCAAGTCAGAGAAGATGATAAAGAGGGTGAGTAGTTCTGTTAAATATAAATTCAGTTTCGTGAAGACCACACAGGATGAAGAGCATATGAAAGCTGCTGGAAAAAAAAAAAAAAGAAAGAAAGAAAAAAAAAATACCCAGACATATTTCACTGGCTGACAAAACTCCACATCCTCTCGGCACACTGTAATATCCCATGGGCCAAGCATGATCTTCAAGACCACAAGTCAAGTAAAAGCAGATGGAAACTGAGCAATTTCAAACATAAAAGAATTGCCCCCCAGGAAGTTCACGCCCCTACCGTGAAAAGGTATAACTCAAAGTGTGGAAGTCAGACTCAAGGCAGTATTTGTAAAAAGCAATAAAACTTGGGAGACTGGACAAATATAAGTGGGTAGTGTAAATGCTGGAACCTCACTCAGTTAAATACAAAGATGTTAACACTATTCCAAGGAAAGTCAAATCAGCATCTGAAAATGTTCCGCCCACTCACTTCCTTATTGGAGATGCTTAGAATATTATCATCTTTTTCCTTTCCTTTTTTTTTAAAGCATTATATGTTATATTTAATATGTTCCCAATATGATCTTACGTGCTATTTATAAATCCCAAATCATTCTAAAATATGCACGCAACCATATACATTAGACCTCCAGCAAATATTCTATTTTTGAAGGTCTATCTGGATAATAAACTACTCATAATCAAAATAGTAAGTTGAAACAGACATGTTATAGAAAGCAGACGTTTGGCACATTTGCCAACAAAAGGAAAAATAAGCCAAATCTCTTAAATAATCTCTGTTATGAAAATAGACTTACTTGGTTGGAAACAACATGCATTAAAAAGCTAAATAAATATGCATTAAAAAAAAAAACTAAGATGAAAATATTTTTAAAACCTCAGGCTAAGCCTCAAATTTTCAGATAACTAATTTTCTCTTGCAAATGTTAGACTGTGTGATGAGGCTACTAATACTCCTATAATTCATTAGTCGTCATGCTGAAGTTGCAGAATTACTGGTAAATTAATAAAGAAAAATAGAACTCTAACTCATTTGATGTTTAACCAAATAACTGCTAAGTAAAATGCTCCACCCCTTCATTCATATAGTTTATTTCCTCCAAAGATTCCACAATGATTAATTTATTAAAAAAACACCAAAATGTAACCTCTTAAACTATAAGAAGCTAATGTAAAGTTTAATTTACATTTGGTAAAATATGATATACTAAAGAGCCAAATAGTTATAGCTAATTCCCTTGGATATATTCACTGCATCTTTTGTAGGGAGAAAAAGTTACTCCTTTTGGAGGGCCTTGGGATATGACAGAATTGTTTTGTTTAATGGAAAATACTGTTTTCATCTCCATATTTGCCATGGTTCCAAATAATTCTGCACCTTAAATACCTTGTGATTTTTAGAAATTATATCCTTTGGAGGAACAGGTAACTGCATAAAATGAAATATTTTCTCACCATAATTAGGAAACACAATTGAAAAATTTTTTTTCTTTCCTCTTATGATTGACTTATACACCATTTTTCATTTTCTTCCAAATGTCAAGAAAGCAAGCACTACAGGATAACAAGTCAAGTGAGAGCCTCAGCCACGGTTACGAAGCATAGAAGCTATGCAAATGTAACCAGCCTTTCATATAGTTCAAACCTCTCATCTTAGAATCTACCCACCTGCAAAAAAGAGACATAAATGCAAGTACTGGGAACATTAATACATTTTTTCAAAAGTTTGTTCTCACTGAGTTCCTTCTATTGTTGAAGAGAAAGGTGCTCTTGATAATCACAGACCATAGGTATTAATATATGTAAAGTGTGTATCAAAGAAAGAAAAGTTATCCAAAGCCGGTCTATAAAATTCACTGGTATATCCAGAGAACATTAAATAGATAAGAACACTTGAGTTAAGAGCAGAGGCAAACAGTAATGCAGGAAGGTAGGTGCCAGGTATTAAAAGACATTGTGTGCCATGAAAAGGTTGTTTAAAAATGTGAGTATATTACTCAAAAGTGGGATGATTAGTGCCATACTCCAAACAAGGGAGGTAATTTCCCAAAACTTCCCTTACAACTAGAATATTAACCATTATGTGCACATTCACAAACACATATTGGTACTAGCTCTGTGCCTTTACGGCTTGATCTCACATTATATAACTGGATTTTGTTTTCCAATGTAATATAACATAATAATTGCTTTTAACTTTCTCATATCCCTGCATTTTTTTTTCTCTGTAGCCATCGCTACAGATACCAAAGACACAGGAAGCCTTCCATTAGGCTCATACAAAACTATAGAAAGATATATGAAAAAATTATTTCCTGTATAAGCTATTTTTAAACTATTCTGGACACATATAGAGCATTGAGACTCTGTGCATAGAGGCAGAAAAACAAAGATGTACACAAACATTCTATATTGAAGAAAAAATGCTACCAAAAGTAGGGAATATTTTGTTAACTCCTTGACATACAGACACCTCAGATACGTTATGTGTTTCTTAAGTCACTGTAAACACTGACACCTCTGAGACATATACAGATTTCCTTTGAGCACAGTTATAATGCAAATATTATCAAGAAATAAGTATACGTATTCAGTGTTAAAGTGTGAACTGTAGACATAATCCCTTTAAGATGCCTGTTTTGAATTTGTAGATAAGTGACACTGAAAGCCAAATGGGGGGTATTCAAGTAAAAACAGCGATATTGATATTCAACAAATTTGTATGGCTGACTATTCAAAAGATTCAAATTCAAGTGAAGGTAGCCCTATCCAATGTAATATTCGTAAATGTGCATGACCTATATCTGTATCAAGCAGCGATGACTATGATTCAGATGAAGAATAGAATTGGAAAGAAAAAGAAAATATTCCAAATATAGAACTATTTACCCAAATTGCTGGTATAAACAGTATAGTTTGCAAAGACTAGAAGCAAATCCTATGCTTCTTTGTATTTTTAAACAAGTGCTAAGTGATGATCTGTTTTGAAATGATAACTATAGAAACAAATAGATATACAAGTCAAAAGATAAAGGACCAGAACTGGAAAAAGGATGAGTGGCTTCCAGTAACAAATGCTGTATCATAATGACACAAGTACATAAAAATCTAAAATAGATAATGTGCTGGTCAAAAGGTACAATATGAAAGACACTGATATTTTCCTAAACGTTTCTTTGTTATATCACATGTTCTTCTTTTTGTGGATAATGAAACTGTATGTAAAGAACACAGGATATGAAAAGCATGAAGTATAGTCAACTATTTGAATAATAAGTTTGAACAATTGTACATAGATAGAGATGTCTCCCTAGCCAAGTCATGATAAAATTCAAAGGACAGCTGGGGTACGTGCAATTTATAGCTGCTAAACGTGCCAGATTTGGAATCAAAGTTTAAAAGTTACATGAATCCAGTACTGGATATTGCACCCACAAATGTGAAGTTGAAAAATTAATAGTATATTTTCCTCACATAGAATTTTATTTAATTAACATGTCAAGGGATTAATTAATTTTTCAACATATTAAGTTTTACACTCAGTCCTACCAGGAATTTTCTTTATCATCCCAGGGAACTTAACTCATAGAGCTTAGGAAAAACTATTTACCATACTTCTTTCAGAATAATTTTAAAGGAGTGAATAAAACAGTGGTTCCTCTAATACAGGAACTATGTCTAAGTCACACCAATCTTTACATATTATGTACTACTTCTTACAGAATTCCTTGTATATAGTAGACATATCAAAAAGCTATTTTGTGAGTAATGATCCTTGTATTAAGGTTAATATTTGTTTTAAATCATAGTATAAATGATACCAATATTCACTAAAAAGTTCACTGAGTTTCAAAGTATAACTGTCAAGTTACCAAATTTGTTGCTGAATGCATTTAATCCTTACTAGAAAACTCAACTTTTTGTTATTATTTTAGAAGTGTCCATTCTTTCTACTCCGCAGGATAAATTTTGAGTAAATAAAAGAATGTATATGAAGGACTACAAATGCCTTAGAAGGAAAAGTTTGTATATATTATAAATTCTACAATTATTAGACTCTCAGAAAGCAATTATATTAAGTCCAAAACCACCCCAAACCAATCAATATCCATAAGCAGATGATATATATGTGAATGGAATTGAATACATGCTGGAATTTAAGTGAGAAATATAGCCACAGTGGATTACTGAAACCCAGACTAATAAATAACCCATTGTCTCAACAAATCCACTGTTTTGTTTTGTTTTTCTCCCTTGAAATAGCCTAATTCTTACAGACCTAATTCCAGCATCATCAAATTAAATGATGCACCCAGGTTTGTAGAGCAGACATGTCTAGGGAAACTAGATGGTCTATGAAACATTAACAACATGTTGATATTTAGTATATAACCTTAAAAAGAACACACTTTATCTAACTTTAGGGAATTAAATTATTTTACAACTCACAAAAATTTTTATCTATTAATCTTCTAAGTCATACTTTACAAATAGAGAAAAGCATGAAGCTATGGAACAATGTAGAGGCAGAATGTATAATAATTACCCACACCAAAATTTAAGCCGTAGAAGAACAGAAAACTTTGTTTAATGCACTGATGTCCTAATATACCTACAACAGTACCTAATGCATAGAAGATTTTCTACAAATATGTGTTGAACAAACTGAAGAAAAAAATCCTGATTTCAGCATGTCCAAGCCTGGTTATTTGCCTATTCATAGAAAAAATATTAATATTAAAACATGGATGTAAATTATATCTGCAATTATATCCTTAACTTAGCTTTTTGGTTACAGTAGTACAGACATATTAATTTTTGTAAAGTGTCATTTGAAATTAAGAGCATTTTCACCTTTCTTGGAAAAATACCAGTTTACTTTTTAAAAAATGTATTTCAGACAATTTTTAACTAAATTTGCAAAATTATTTTTATTTATTTTAATAAAGTAAGCAAAACTAAAAGACAACTGTAAAATGGGTTAGTTAAAACTTTGACGGGATACTTTTATGTTTTTTCTGGTGCACTTTTTGAGAAAAATGTGACTTCAAATTTTGCAAAGCTATTAAACTGTTGGCATGCCTTATAACATTTCCTGAAATTTTCAAACATATAAGTTGGTTATTCAAAAGGAGAGCCTATTTGACTGAGATACATTTGAAAAATGATGACTCATTTATTTCACTGAATCTATCTTTCCATGAGCTCTACATACCTGTTTTACACACACACTAAAAAAACCAGACATAGAGGTTAACAAATGTGCCCAAAATCACATGAGAAGATTCAATGGAACAAAGAACTAAATTCAAATCCACTCACTTGGTTCCCTGTTTGTCTTAACTGTTCTAACTCAGTACAGACGATTTCTCTTCAAGTACTAACCACTTACTCTATTTTTATTGCCTCTAATTGTTTATTCATTTATTTATCTAGTGTTTACTCAACCCATACTTTATTCCAGATACTGCTCTAGATACTGGGGATACAGAATGATAGAAATAGACATGATCCTGACTCTCCTGGATTTACACAGGCAAGATGACAAGGAAGGTAGGGAGGACAGGAAACATTGGAAGGCAGATAATAAGCAAACCATTTCTGATGGTGTTACATGGTATAGAGAAAATAAAAAAGGGATAAAAATGAAAAGACTAATGAAGAAGAAAATTTTCAAAGAGGACAACCAAGAAAGAGGTCTCTAGAGAAATGCAAATAGAGTTAAGAAGTCACAAGTGAAAAATATTCAGCCATATATAAAGTCTGGAGGAAGACTATTTTCATCAAAGGGAAAAGTGCAAAGGGTTAGGATAGAAATAAGGCTATAGCTACACCAGACTTATTTTTATCCTTCAAGAGGTCAAACTTCTTGTTACCAAGTCTGTGGTCTTTTTGAGCCCTATGCCTGAAAGTACGGTAAATCAGAGATTAGAAAAGGAGGTAGAGGACCAGGATCATGTAAAACCATGGGAATGTATTTTAATTCTATTCTACTTGTAATAAGAAACCCCTAACCACTTTAAACAAGAAGTTTCTACAATCTGATACATTTTTATCATATCCAAACAGTGTTCAAAGTATCAAAAGCATTCAAATACTATGAATACATCAAAAATTTCTGCATCAATGAACAACAATTTGTGAGAATGAAAATATGTAGCAATGCTTTTGTGGGCTACATATACATAAGATAGAGACTTGTAATTAATGAACCATGCATGAACATTTTTTAAAATGTATTTGAGTGGCATTAGTTAATAACATACAAGTTTCAATTGTACAATTTTATAGTACTTCATCGGTTTATTGCATTGTGTGTTCACCACCCAAAGTCGTCTCCTTCCATCACCATACATTTGATGCCCTTTACTCTTCACTTATCCCCATCCTCCCTTCCTCCATCTATTATCTATGTTTATAAGTTTGGTTGTTTTGTTTGTGTGTTGCTTTGTTTTATATCCCACATATGAATGAAATATGATTCTTGTCCTTTTCCATCAGACTTATTTCACTTAGCATAATACTCAGAAGATCCATCTATGTTATCACAAATGGGAGTATTTCATCCTCTCTATGGCTGAGTACTATCCACTGTATATATGTACCACATCTCTTTTATCCAATCATCTATTGAAGGACACTTTAGTTATTTCCATGTCTTGGCTACCTTGAATAATGTTGCAATGAATATAGATGTACATATATCTTTACAAATAAATGTTTCCAATTTTCCATATGGATACCCAGAAGAGAGACTGCTGGATCATATGGTAACTCAATTCTTAATTTTTTGAGGAACCTCTATACTGTTTTCCAGAGTGGCTGTACTGGTTTACATTCCCATCAGTAGCATATGATGGTCCCTTTTTCTCTACATCCTCTTCAATACTTGTTATTTCTTGTTTTGTTAATAATGACCATTCTAAGAGGTGTGAGGTGGTGCCCTATTGTGGTTTTAATTTGCATTTCCCTTATAGCCAGGGGTGTTGACCGTCTTTTCATATATCTGTTGTCCATACGTAATGCAATTATCCTCTCTGGCAATGAAGGAGTTAATCATAACATAAACTAGCTCAATGCTTTTCATGCTCTCACAAAAATGTGCCATAGACATGTTACAAATATATTTGGTAAATAACACTTAACTAGAACTTCATCTGGACAGTCTATTAGCATACAGTTCTTCTATGATATTTACATTCTCCATTTTATTTTGCTTAGACTGACAACCAAAGATTTTGAAAATGAAGATATGATGTCCAAATGATGGCAGCTGACTAAATTTGAATCTGAATGTTGATCTTGGTCTCCAATATGTCTTAATGTTCAATGACTCTTCATTAACATAAGATATATTTTGCCAATTTGGACATCTAAAACATTAATCTATAGCTTCATTGACTTGTAGATCTGGGGGAGAAATTGATAGTTTTATATATTGTATAAATATACTGTCAATGTGTGTGTATGTGTGTGTATACGTGTGTAAAAGGCCTCAATCAGAGAACTAGTGATCCAATTGCTGTATAGAAATGGTGACATTAGAAGAGAAATATTAAGCTATCTCTAAAAACATGTTTAGACATTTTAGAAAACTTTGTTGGGATATAAAAAAGAAGGCTGCAATTAAAACCTATCATTCAGAGATGATTTAAGAGTGTAAAAAGAACTAAAAAGTGTAATTCTCCAGGGGAAAGACTTCTATCTAGACTTAAGGCTTTCATTTACTCAAAATTGGCTCCAAATTCAAGTTACAATTCATGGTCATTTGCTACCCAGGTTGGCAGAAGTTAGGCAACACTCAGACACTGTCTGTTCAATCCTTGGAGAGAATGAAGGTGAATGTTTTTCAATAGGAAACTCCAGATGTCTGAGGAGTAACAGTGATAGATTTGGCCACAATTCTTTTTAGAAAGCAACACAGAAATTATGACCTAAAATTATGGAAAAAGTGGATTGAAAAACAAAGGATTTCTCCCTTCCTTTTCCCTTAATTTTGAAAGAGGAGGAGAATTAACGAGGTCATGTTGAGGCTGCTGGAAATGTATCTTGTTACAGATCTCAAGCATTTGGAATGGCAGTGATCCTCGGGTTTTTCTATGTATTTGAATTACAGTGCAGAGGTACTATACAATTCAAAAAGAAAAATGTTAAATTATGGGTGTAGATCTAAACATGGAAATTCAATATCGTCTAGCCATGCTATAAAGTGTTTTGGAGGCTGTGAAAGCCAAAGAAAATCTTCAGGGCTGAGGGAATCATTCCTGTTGGCCTTGTTGTTAAGGGATTCTAGAAACAAGAGTTGTTACCTCAAACACCACAAAAGTCTCCCAGTGAAAATTTCTTTAGTGCCATGGACAACACATTAAAATTAAGAAGTTTCTAAATTAAGTACAGCACAGAGACTCTGAATGCTTGCCTTCCAGATACTTTAAACTTCTGAAAAGCTGCCATATGGATATGCCTCTCCCTCAGATGCCATAATATTGTTCCTTGTGACTTGAGTAAGAGCTGCAGTTTCATTGAGAGAGACAGAGAGAGCGAGAGCGAGAGTGAGAACAAGAGAATTCTGACTAAAACAATCTCATCAGAATCTTTCATAGGATTAAATGAAGCATCTGGTTATTAAATGCTAAAGACCCATGCATCTCATTTTCTGAAATATCAGAGACCATGGAAATAAAGAAATCCATCTACATGTTAGAAATATTTCTCCTAAACACACATGCATGAACATTCTGAGGAGGCAATACAATTCGTTGAATAGAGATGTGCATCAAGCTATGAATGACTGGCTTTTATTTACAACTCTTCCTCTGCTCATATATGTTCGATCAAGGCATTGTGTTCTCTCTGTCTCAGGTTCCTTATTTAATCAATAGAGGACAATAATAAATACAGTTTCTTTTATGCCAATGATGAAGGATTGAAGGAATTCTGTTAAATTCTAACAGTTCATTTAATTCTCTTGATATTTCAGAATGAGAGTTTCTAACCTCTCACTGATGGTTGAGAAACAAATTCCTCACTTTTTCATGAAAAATGAAACCCAGGCTCTGTGGATTTAAGTTAACATCAGCATTGTCTTTTAAATTACTAGATTTAAGATCATTAAAGTGAGGAATTTTTGTCCAAATTAATCAAGATCCATTTATCAAATAGAGATCCCAAAGATTAGAAACAATCTTTTGATCACACTGAAAAGCTATCAATATTAAGAGAGATCAGAGACTTCATTTAAATCAATTTTATTAGAAAGTACATTAATGAAGATAAAACATACCTTTATGTTTTCTTTTTGATCATTAAGAGAATAACATTGTGAAATTAGATGGTAATATAAGATACTTCAACTAGTTAATTTCCAGTTAAAAGTTAACCATATATAATATTACAGAAGTTATAATGTCTGTATTAATATGTAACATAATTAAAATCCATTGGATTGGGCAGTGAACTATCATGTGTCATATCCAGGACTAAAGTAGGTGGGTGCCAGATACCCTTCAGTGGTCAGCTCTAGCCTGACTGTGTAAGGTTAGGGAGAAGCCCCAGGGGAAGGGACAAAGTTTTCAAAGTGCTCAGAGGAACTATTAATATACTAACTAGTATGGAAGTATTTCACTGTATAAGATGACACAAAGTGGTGCTTGCAGGCTGAACATTAGCCCCGATTAGGTTTCTATAACAATTAATTATCAAAAATATTGGCTACATGAACACCCTGCTAAAAAACCCCAGAACAGGGTAACTTTTGAACTTGGTGCTTCTCACTACATAGGCCAAATCAGACTGTACTTGTACATGGACTATTCCTCCATTGGAATTCCTTTCTCATTGATATCAAGCAATTTCACAATCAGAGATGAGACAATTTTAAATAATTTATCCCGTCTCTGAAAAATAAAGCCTGGGGAATAGAAGGTGAGTGCTACTAAGCAATAGGAGCAAATTTACTTTTTACTATGTATACATACATGTCCTTTGAATTTTGTATTGCATAAATATGTTACCTTGTCAAAAAATAAGGTATTTTGAAAATAATAGAGTAAATCATTCTATTCATTAATAACTTATCCATGGCATAAAAATTATTCTTATATATCAATTTTTCCCAAAGCTGATTAACTGGAACCTAAGGATAAAATCAAAACCAGTCTTTTATTTGATACTGTGTCACATACAAATCAGAAATGTGACTGACATCTGAAAACGCTGTTCTGGTTCTTACATCTCTGTTTTATATCCTCAGTGTCCGTGTTTTATGGTTCAGAGAAAATAATACAGTTAACCATTCCTCTCTTTCAAACGACAATAAATTTAAAAAATTTAATGTAGTTCTTGCAAATATATCTTTTTTTGAACTTAGAAAATTAAATGAATGTAAGAATAATTTTCATCAATTTATCTTTTCTCCTTTTAGAACTATGGTATACATCCTTTCACTAAACGGAATATTGATGGTCAATACAAATTAGTAAAAATAAATCTATAACAAACACACTTCATTGTCCCACTAAAGTCTAATTACAAAATGCTTCAGGCAATATCTAAAGTTGAACATGGCTGAGTCCAGATAGACTGTGCTGACAACTAAGCTCATTGGAATAATGAAAGATTAAGATCCACATAATTGATACATTATATTAACTAGAATAGTTACAGAAATAATATTCTTTACAGATGTTATTATATAATCACTCTTCCAGCATTATTACTAGAGAAAAAAACTTGTTGAATAAGTTTAGATAAAAGGAAGATTTAACAAAAACCTTCAATCCCATTAGAACAAGTCAAGTCTCACTCAGGTCAATATGGAGAGGCAATATTATGAATGCAAGATACTTATGATAAAGTAGACTGAATTTTTAGAATAAAAAGAAATTTGTAATTAATATATAATATTTGGTTGGTGGAAGCCAAGATGGTTCAGCAGGTTAAGTGCTCACTTTGCAGCCCGCAGGGACTGAAGATTGAATCCTGCCCCCAGACTATGCAGACACATAAGCTGAGCTGGGATGTGCTTTCCAAGCAGTAGACCCCCAGCCCAGTTCTCAACCCACCCCCAAGTTTGGCCTCTGGCTCAAAGGGAAATGCCTCCCACGTGGGAGGCCCCCAGCCCACCTATACGGAACAAAACTATGTTGAAAACTGATGACATACAACTATGAAGACTGCTCTGGGCCCTCCCCCTTCTCTCTGTCTTCTCTCTCCCTGTCTCTCTCTATCTGTCAAAAAACAATAAAATAAATCTTAAAAAAAAATATTAATATCTGGATGCGATAGGGCTGCTATTGATAAAATTTTCAAATCTGATCAACATTAGTCACAACTATTAACCTGACATGCTATGAAAAAGAACCTATAACATTTAAAGTGTATTTTAGAAGGTAAGACAGAAATAACTAATGAGGGAAAGGCAGGTCTTAATGTGTATTAAGAAAAAAATAACTAAGTAAACCCTTTTCTTCATTTAATATTTTTTAAAATTGTTGGTAGTATTTTTCAAGGTCTACTCTGCAGCAGAAATTTGAAATTTGTGTATATCCTTAATACAGAATAAATTCTTCCCTTTCATTCCTTTAACCATCAGGCTAATGATCCAGTCACAATATAAAGGCAAGGCTTAAATCTGTATTAGAACAAGTTTTCTTAAAAGGCTTCCAATGCTTTTTGGTTTTGGCCTTGCTGATGAAACCACAAGAATAGCCTTGCATGCAAAATTCTGGGTTAGCCCAGGAAACTCAGAGATACACAAGAAGTATTCTCAACTACCAAACGTTTCTCAATCCTCTTCCCAGGTTAAGTTTGGTGGGAGGGATAAGAATGAACAAGCCAAGTTGTTAGTTCCAAACCAATCTCTAGTATCTAGCATGCTGTTATGCCAAACTTTATTGGCAACAACAAACAGCTTTATTTGTCCAGGAAAAATCTGATCATATGATAAAAGATGGAATTTATGAGAATCCTTGTTCAATCAAATAACTGAAACTATAAATTTACTTCATACTTTTGAATTAACAAAACTGTAGAATTAAAAAAAATACATATGACAGGTCACACATATCATAATTTTTACTTCTCCACCCTTTGCACAAAACATTAGCACTCTCTAATCAAGGGACAATAGCAAAAGAAGAGAAAAAAAGTTGTTTCCCCTGCACTCTTTGGAACAGAACTTTATACAAGTAATTCTACACCCTGGGAAAAATTGGTCTCCTAAATGTAATATGTTCTCCCTTATAAAATGGTACAAACAATTCAAGAGTTCAAATAAAACACTAGCAAGTGGGTGCTTTTGGACAATGGAATATAGCAGGCATGAGATACTTCAAGCTGGCATTTAACATATGGTACAGTGCTAAAATTCAAAGCAGTCCTTACCAAAAGGTATTTAAGAAATACTTAACCTTTACAGAAAATGCACAGAAAAATGACTAACACACTCAATAAATTCAAGGTTGGGTAACATGAGAAATGAATATACCAAGAATTTTAATCAAGATAATTTCAAGACAATTTAAGTTTATATAGCAATTTTGCATCATTTTTCACTATTAGTAGCAGAAAATTTGTGTGCCTAATAAAATTCCACTGTATCTGATTCAACACTGTGATACTTAAAGCAAAAAGAGAAAATATTTATATCAGAGAATTCTATTCATAAAATGTTCTAAGACTTTAGAAAAAAATCTGCCCATTCCTCACTTTCTCATTAAAACAGTCAAGTACGTGTATTTATAAACACTATTCATACAACTAGAATTCAATGGCTTTTGGCAGGTGGACTGTAATACACAGAATTAAAAATCATCGATTCAGTCAAGCTTCAGAAACAAAGATTGTGAAAGAAAAATAGGTGTGTATGTCTATATGTCTACTTCAGTATAGATATCTTGAGATATGTGGATACCACCCATAAGTAAGGGTGACTTCTGTAAATATACTATATTTGGCTAAATCCATGTACATAATGTCCAGAGTGAGGAAAGCAAGCTCTTAAGAGTTTGAAAAGAAGGTATACAAAACCTTTCTAATTTCAATGTGAATGCGCTGACCAGGAACTGATTTCCAAATCACCAAAAATCCAACACAAAAAAAATGTTTAGGCTAGGAGCCTACAAGAGGGCCAAGAAACATATAATATACCTTAAATCATTATAGTTATAATTTCTTTGGTTTTTTTTAATATGAAACCAAACTGCATTTTCTTCTTTGTCTTTTTCAGGTTATTTTTCTAATCACTATTTTTGCTATTCTGTCACCTGTCAAAATTCAGTAATGTTTCAATACTTCTATCTGCTATGGTTAAAAAAAAATATTTATCTCTTAAGTTCAAACAACAAAAACAACAGTGTAATTGAAATTAAAAAAAAAAATGTTGGACCAGAACCAAGAAAATTACTTGAAACTGTAACTTCAAGATGAAATTAAAAACTGTATAGAAGAGTTTCAAATGGAAAAGCTCTTTTTCTAATTATCTACCTTAAAGCAAATAGCACATTTAATAAAAGAGGGAGTGAGAGGAGGATTTGGTTGTCATTACCTTGAACAAGAAGAGTGAGTACAGAGTAACAGAACAAAAATGTTAACCAAAAAATATGTTCATATCTTATTTGGGTCAAATTGGATTTTTAATGAACTGGGCTCAAAGTAAGATAAAATAAAAATAACATGTTACATATAATTTCTTGAGCACTTTCCACTCACTGTTACAGTACATTAGTAAAAGTTGCAGCTTTGAACTTTAACACATTGAGTCAACTACTAGTTTCTTTGGAAAATTCTTCCCCTAAGTTATTTATGATAAAAAGAAATTTTAAGAATGTGTCAGGACCTAAAATGGCTTTACCTCAAGTGCTTACAATACATTAATAGAATAGTATACCAAGATAATTCTAAAAAGAGAAACATATCTGTGTGAGAGGTGAAAATAGTAGAATACTCTGTCTTTAAAAGACAGCATCTTACTTTTAAGTTATAGCATAACATCTATTTTAGCAAATATTCTTGTCTTTTTTCCATGTATCACCTTGACAGTCCTTCTGTGCTATTACACTAATCCTCCATTATAATTAATTTTTTTCTTACTATAATCAATTATCTCACATCAAAGACACAAGATATGTTTACAAAAAAAAATCTTAAAATACAATAAATTCTAGTTTCTTACAGCTGAAACTTTTTAATTTTCAAAAACAGAGAGCAATCTACTTTATAGTCATTTAATTTAGGTTCTGTTAGTGTATTTCTCATCTTTCCTTTTTTTTTTGGTTAAATTTATTGGGGTGACATTAATATCAATTAATGTCAAATAATTACATTGTTTCCAGGTGTAAAAGTCTATATTACATTGTCTATACATCGCATTACGTGCTCACCACCCAGAATCAGCTCAATTTCCATCACCATATTCTTATCTTTCTTGGATGGAAAAATTTCACAGTGATTTCAATGGGAAACACACACACGTATTCATGCACGCACCCAAATGCACACACACACACAACCTTCACAGGTTTGATCTTAGATGATAAAAATGGAAAAATATGGCAACGGGATGAAAAAGATAGAATATATTCACAGGCAAGTTTGAAGGGAAATTACAATATTAACAACCTCTTTGGGATAGCAGAATGACTTCTATAACTTTAAAGAAAATAGTGACATCTAGATCCCACCTACATCAACTGATAAAGAATTTTTAAAGAAAACACCTGCCTTGGAATATGCATCTTTAAAAAGCAACACAACTAATTTCTTATGGGCTGCAAAAGGATTAAGAGACCCTGATCAATGACAAGTGTTGAGGGCATCTTAACCAAACAAGCATCACACTAATATACTGATTACCTTTTAAAAAAATACAAAAAACACTACATCATGGATAGTAATCTTTGATAAAAAAAACTACAGACATAAAGAACTGTGAAGTCTAAGCCAGTGTATATACTGGAGAATAAAAATTTCAGGGGAAAAAAAAAAAAAGCCCAGTTAAACAAATAAAGGAAAAATCTGATATTTCTTGCAGTAAAACCATTATAGGTGTGGTGTGCTCCTATGGAAAACCTTCCAAGGTCTACATTACTTTACTATTGTTAATTATCAGGATAAAAGATTTTAAAAATCATGACATGAAAGACAAATATTAAAAAATTAAATAAATATTATGGGAAAAGTTGGCATATGTAGTACATTAGGTTAGTTTTAGCTTTGTTATTTCTGAACTTCAACATAATTTCACAGGTCCTTTTCCTCAATCTAGAACAAGCTACTTACTTTCTAAAGGAACAAAAGAATGCCAACTTTTTAAGAGGAGCCCAGGGCTGGGAAGGGTGGGACCACTACCTCTTTCCCTTAAGTGGGTATTTCTAAAAAGATTGAAATAAGAACACACAGTGTATGATTTTGAGAAGCAAGCTAATTAATAATCAGCTGTAAGATAATGACAAGGTACTGAAATTTCTATGCTAAAAAACTGATATGTTAAGTTTAAAAATAACTAATAGTTAATATTTATTAATATTATTATTAACCTAAGGTTATTTCTATTTTAAAAACAGAAATTGCTCATCACATCATGTGGCAGCTTGAAAAAATGCTATTTCATTTGAATAGTGTTAGGTACACACGATATGGTAACCAAAATGTAGTAGAATTTTAGGGTGTTTTTATTTTTTTTTATTGGTTTTTTTTAAATTTTTTGTTTGTTTGTTTGTTTGTTTTTGACAGAGAGAGAGAGAGAGAGAGAGAGATACAGAGACAGAGAGAGAACTGAACTGGGGGAACTCCCCAGTTCAGCACATGGGTCCGCAAGGGCCGGGGCCAGGATTCGATCCTCGGTGCCCGGTGCTGCAAAGTGAGCGCTTAACCCACTGAGCCATCCCAGCTTCCCCTTAGGATGTTTTAAAAAATCTGATCATCAATATAAAAAATAAAACTGGGCTTTAGATGACTGTGGTTTAAATTAATATTTAAAACCATAATAATTTGCTGAAATAAAACTCCAAAACATATTCAAAAATGCCTAAAAGGTACAATATCAACAAACAAACAAACAGTATCACAATTTAGAAAAATGGACCACTAAGACACAGGTGAATTTTGAAAACATCATGTTACAGAAAAGAAGCCAGTCGTTAAAGTACGAATCACTGATTCTAGTTATATAAAATGTCCAGCAGATGCAAACCTACAGTAACATAATACAGAGTAGTGGGTACCAGGGCTGGAAGGCAGGCGATTGGACGGGAGTGAAGAGAGACTGCTCATAGGTACAAGGTTTCATATAGGGGTGATGAAAATGCCCTAAAATTAGATTGTGATGATGGTTGCACAATTCAGTGAATGCACTAAACACTGCTGAATAATAAATTTTAAATAGAGAAATTTTATAGTATGTGAATTATATTTCAATAAAGCTATTCAAAAAAGATTATAAAATATTAACATTAAATAGTATCACTTGTTTTCTCTATGTCAAAATATATGAATAATAAACTTCCCTCTGTAGATATCATTAGTGGTTTATAATTTCAGGTTCTTAGAAATGACAGTGACAGGAGAAAAGCCTTCTCTATTATATTTTAAACTGCTTATAGTCCCTGAAAAACATATGTACAAATGTAAACTAGCGGCAAATGGTTTTAATAGCCCTGCAATCAAACTCTGTTATATGAAGAAATCTCTAAGCCTAATCGTGGAATAAAGTGTAGAAGAACTAAATAAATTTGGAATAACCATAATAAAAAATTACACCATTACTGGTGTTGGCATTTTACCAGTTCAGGTTAAGTTTAGAAGCCTTACTTCTCTTTATGTCCTTTATTTTCCTTTGTTTACACTATAATTTTCTTAACCATTTGCTTTATATACATTGAGAACCATATCAGACAATGCTATAGTGTTTTATTTAACAGTTAAACATAATTTAGGAAACTTAAAAAGAGAGTCTATTGAATTCATCCATATTATTGCTATTTTTTATTCTTTCCTAAGGTTCCAATATTCCTTCCTTTATCATTTCCTTTTGTTTAGATAACTTCCTTAGGCTTTGTTTTATGCACATTTGCCATGACATGTTTTATCAGTTTGTTTGTTTTTTTATCTGAGAACATATTTATTTCTTTCCTTCATTCCAGAAGTATTTTTTCACTGGAT
Organism: Craseonycteris thonglongyai; assembly: GCA_004027555.1. Classification (NCBI taxonomy): domain Eukaryota; kingdom Metazoa; phylum Chordata; class Mammalia; order Chiroptera; family Craseonycteridae; genus Craseonycteris; species Craseonycteris thonglongyai. Next base: position 53,736 of record PVKE010002469.1, on the reverse strand, counting down.
ATAGAAATCTGGGTTGATAGTTGTTTTCTTTCAGCATGTGTTCCATTTCCTTCTACCCTACATGGTTTCTGATGAGAAATTCAACATCATTATAATTGTTTTGTTTGTTTTTGTTTTTGTTTTGTTTTATTTTTTTCCTGTAGGTAAAGTGTCATGTTTCTCTGGCTGCTATCAATATTTTTTTTTCTGTCTTTAGTTTTCAGAAGTTTGACTCTGATATGTGTGTTAGGGTCTCCAGAGAAATAAAATCAATAATGTGTGTGTGTGTGTGTGTGTGTGTGGAGAGAGAGAGAGAGAGAGAGAGAGAGAGAGAGAGAGAGAGAGGCAAAGAGAAACAGAGATAGAGAGACAAGAGATTTACCGGTACTGTAAGGAATTGGCTCACACTTATGGAGGTTGTCAAATTCACTATCTGTAGGGTAGGCTGGCAGACTGGAGACCCATGGAAGAGCCAATACTGCAGTTCAAATCTAAAGTCTATCTGCTAGCAACGTACCTTTTAGCTCAGGAGAGGTCAGTCTTTGTTCTAGTAAGACCTTCTACAGAATGAATGAGGTCCACCCAATTATAGAGGGCAATCCACTTTACGCAAAGTCCACAGATTTAAATGTTAACCTTATCAAAATACCCTTACAAAAACATCCAGAACAATGTTTGACCAAATATCTGGGCACCATGGCCCAGTTAAGTTGACACATAAAATTATAAATCACAATGGGTGTTGGTATCAATTATTTTTGTTTCTTTGTCATGTTTTGAGTTTGCTCAGCTTCATGAATATGGACTTTCATTTCTTATGCCAAACTTGGAAATTTTTCACCCATCATTTCTTTTAAATATTTTTTTTCAGCTCTAGTCTTTCTCCCCTCTTTCCAGGACACTGATGACATGAATTTTAGATCTCTTGTTATAATCCCACAGATACTTAAATCTGTTTATTTGCTTTCAGTCTGTTTTCTCTCTGTTGTTCAAAATTATATTGCTCTATTTTCAATTTCAGTGATTCTTTCCCATATTTCTCCAGTACGCTTTTGTTTGAATCTTTTTTTTTTTTTTTTTTATTTATTTAGACAGAGGAGAGAGAGAGGGAGAGATACAGAGACAGAGAACTGAACTAGGGGAGCTCCCAGTTCAGCATATGGTTCCGCACACGCCGGGGCCGGGATTCGATCCTCGGTCCCCGGGGCTGCAAAGTGAGCGCCTAACCCACTGAGCCATCCCAGCTTCCCCCCAGTACACTTTTGAACCCACACACTGAGTTTTTTTTATTTTGGTTACTGTACATTTTAGTTCTAAAATTTCCATTTGGTTCTTCTTATATAATTTATTACTTTGCTAAAGCTTCCTATTCCTTTGCTGAAATTTTGTACTGTTTTGTTTCAAGCATGTTCATAATTGCTTGTTGAAGCACTTTTATGATGGATGAGTTTTTTTATGATGGAATTCTAACACTGATGTCAGTCAGTGTTGGCTTCTACTCATTGTCTTTTTTCCCTCAAGTTGAGATTTTCTTGGTTCTTGGTAAGGATAGTTATTTTCAATTGAAACCTGAATGTTTTAAATCTTGTTTTAGCAGGCTTCTTCTGATATGACAGTACAGTGATCCCTCGTTTTTCGCGGTTAATGGGGACCAGAGCCTTCCGCGAAAGCTGAAAAACCGCGAAGTAGGATTTGCCCCTAGGAATGTTCGTGTATGCGGGTACAAGAATGTTTTAAATATGTGAACAGTAGTCATACTTTACTCATTTAAGACAAAAATGACAACAGTATACGTATTTACTTAAACGTGTCAGTGCTAATTAATAAGGTTAATGACAAAACCTTATACAGTGATAAACATGAATCAGCATGGCTTTCTGAGAGAGGCGAAGAGTCTTGTGTGGGGGGCGGAGGAGAGGCTCTCACGTGACTCGTAGAAGCGTTAGGCTCACGCGGAGACTCTTTCTCTCTCGCGCATCCACATGAAACAACGCTCCTTTCCGCAATGTGCCTGCCGACATGGTTGTATTTTTTCATTTTTATTTTTTGATGAATATTTTGGGAAAACCCGCAAAGCACTGAAGCCGCAAACCATGAAGCGTGAGGTGGCGAGGGAACACTGTACTCCAGCAGGGAAAGAGGGGAATGGTCAGGGACAGACATCCAGGTTCCTGAATCATTCTCTACTGACATTCAGAGCATGGGAACAAGGATCTCCTCACTGTTGCTGGACATGGTTAAGAGTTCAGCATCCCACTAGAACCTCACTGATACCACTCCAGCTAGGAGAATTAAAAGCGCCACCTAATTGTTCCCCAAATGGTCTCCAATGACACTGTAGTGAGAGGACTTTATTACTACTAAGTGGTTATGAAAGTCATGACTCTCCATGAAATATCCCATCATACTTTGCCAGTGAGGAATGGGAAGGAGTCTCATTACCATAGGGGTAAGATGGTAGTTTAGATTTCCTACATGGCCTACTGTGACACTCAAGTAGGAGGGGACTTAGTACCCAGTGGGACCAAAAGCCCTGGTTCTCCAGTCACTCTTCTTTGACACTGTCATTATGAGTTAGAGGAAGGGGACCTCATTATAGCCTGGTGAGGGTGGAAGTCTAGGTTCTCTAACTGACCTTTGTTGGCAGGCTGGGGAGTGGGGCTGAAGTTTATTCTACTGTTTGATATGAGTAGAACAGATACTATCTAGTAGTTTTCTGTCCTATTAGATGAAGGCTTTCTTTGGCTTTGGGGGAAAGAGAAGAGGCTATTTTGGGGGTGTGCTGTCTGTGTCCATTTGGTATGTCTGAGTTTTTCACTTCCCCAGCACCATGTCTGGGACAAAAAGAAAACCCAGGGAATCAGGCATCATGTAGTTACTGAGATACCAAGGTCCCTAGCTAGTCTCCCTTCTCTGGGCAAACTTTCACAGTCTTATATCTGTTTTAAACATAATGTCCAGGGTTTTTATTTTAGTGGCATTTAATAGAAAGAATGGGGGGGGGGGGAGTAATGTCTACTTCATATATCTGAAGCAAAGGTTAATGCAAAAATAATTTATCTTCCTGTGTATTATTTTCTAGGCTTTTGTCAGTTTTGTTTTACTTTATTTGGTATGTTTTACTATCTTTTCTAAAGAAATCATTTTTCGAACTCCTCAATATTGTTTCAACTTAACTTGAAGGGGGAAAAATTATTGATTATATCTAGTTCAGGATATGGCAGATCCCTAGAAGCCAGAAACGGTGAGAATTCTCTCGTCCATTTACATACCTGCATAGGCAAGGGACATAAAAGTATAAATCCCTGAAAACTGAAGCTTCAAGGAAAGCTGTGACTTTAGATTCCTTACTTCCTATATGTGCACACACAGAGGTGTATGCATGGAATACTTTATTGGACGAAGGTTTTGTTTACATTGTTCAGTGCTGTATCTCCAATACTCCCTGGCATAAAGAAAGATGTCAACAATATGTCTTGAAATTAAGAAATGAATAAATGCAAAGAGAATACCCACACAACTTCTGTTACCAATGGTAATTAGAAGTTGTGGTTTGGTTTGTTTTTGAGTTACCTAGTGATTAATGAATCATCCATACAAATGTTTATTTAATTTTATTTAACAAAATAAAAGATGTTAATGAAAAGCAAGTTGTCATCTTAAAAAAAAAAAAGAGAGAGAGAAGCATGATAAAATAATTATCACATGAACTTTACATGCATGAATTTAGAATGGAAAAGAAATTTGCTTTCTTGTTCCATAGTACAACAAAATCATCAACACTTAGATTATAAAGACATCTAATCTACCAGGAAAACACTGTAAATTTTTTCTATCTGAATTACTTTATTTTTTTCCCCATACCACTATAAAGTTGATTCTCAGTATGCTTTTAGAACACCAGGTTTGTAAAATTTTGTGATAATTAACATATTAGATGTTATTCCTCCTCAGAGTATTGTAATAATATTGTACAAAATGTTAAGCTCATCACTAAATCAATATGGAAAGCTATATGAAATGTATTTACACCAACATTAGCTGCTATAAAAGAATTTATATAGTTTGCATATTAACTGACTATAAGTACATGGCAAATGAAATATAACTAAGTTACTGATTCAATTCTCAATCCTTTTAAGCAAATCATAGTACCTAATGCCTGAAACTTTTAAATCCTCTCTTTTTAAAGATTTATTTTTATTGTTTTTTGACAGACAGAGAGACAGAGAGAATGGGGAGGGCCCAGAGCAGTCTCCATAGTTGACAGCATTAGTTTTCCATATAGTTTCATTCCACAGGTGGGTGCAGGGCTGCGCAGGGCAGGAACTGGGCCAGGAGCCTCCTGCAGAGGCGATGGCAAGGATTGAACTGGGGGCACACCCTAGTTCAGTATATGGGTCTACATGGGCTGGGCCCGGGATTCGATCCCCCGGCTCCTGGGCTGCAAAGTAAGCACTTAACCCGCTGAGCCATCCCAGCTCCCCAAATCCTCCCTTTTTAAATTTGTCAATAATGACATTAAAGAGGAGGTGAAGTAAGTAACTCTCAACCAAATTTCTTTGAAACGCAATTTGCAAAATACATTTGCAAAGTTTTCATATATGTTTTGAACCACATTAGTGGGCAATGTTGAAAGTAATACACAATAAACACATTTTCAGCAAAGGAAATACATGAAGCTAGAACCAAAAAAGGATTTAATATATTGAATACTGAGCTGTTCAGAAACACATATAAGCACACACACAATGTAAATAGATTCAATACACTGAATTTAAAATTCATAAATAAAAATAAGTATAATATAAATCCATCCAAGAATATGTCACTTAATACTCCAGGAGAATGCTATAAATTCCAGTATTTGAATTCCTCCCAACCTTAACCTTAGGAGACAATAAAAGATGGTTTAAAATAGGTCCGATACTTTTCCCAACTCAATAAATATAAAGCTGGTTTATATTAAAACTAAAACTTTACAACATTATCAAAAAAGTCAATGATTACAGTTATAAAAACCAGACATTTTTAAATGATTTTCTCACCGATGGCACCAATTCCTATGTTGGGTATACTCACAAAATTGACCTTTCATATTTCAAAACATATCTACCAGACTATCTTAATGCCTTGATGGAGGGGAAACTTTTCACTTCAATTAATTTTGACCTACTTTTTTTCTACTTTTATTCAAATGACTAGTTACAGGAAGCTTCTTGACATTAAATTATCAGCTAACTAAAATGACATTAACTTCTGTCAAATCCAGGGATAAAGTTTAATCAAAAAATAATGTCTATATTCCATATGTGGTACAAGGATTTCTTTTTTTAAATTTAGTATAGTAGTGAATAATCAAAAACAAATAAAATGCCTATCTCTATAGGTATAGTTAAACCAATTATGATATATATGTACTGTGGAATATGCTATACAGCAGTGATAAAAATAGGGAAAGTTTATATATACTGACATGAAAATATCTCCAAGTTACAATGAGCAAATACAGCAAGAAACAAAAGAATTGACTGATGAGAAAAAATATTTTTGTAAATGTAAATCACAATTACATAGCAGAATGTGTGAGTATATATATAGGTATATATATGAAAAAACCTCTAGAAGTATGCACCTCAAACTGCTAACAGTGGTTACATATGGAGAGAATTGTGAGAATTTGATTTCAATAAGAACGTATTACTCTTTTATTCATGGGGGGCTGGGGGGGGGCGGGGGGAAGGCGGGCAGGGAGACCTAATAGGAAATTTAAGGGGGAAAAGAGTTTGTCATTAAACATTCAATTTGTTTTAAATGATTAAGTTTATTCAGGCATGAAATCAAAAGAATAATACTCTGTATATCACTAATATTGACAATCTATCATAATTTCTATTACTTAAATATGCTGAAATCTAATTTATTTAGAAAAAGAAATAAATAATATAATAACATTTTTCAGTTTTATATCATATCCTTTTTTCTATAAGAGTTGAAACCATAGAAAAGACCAAACAAAACTAATCTAGCAATTAATTCTATAGTATTTTGTTTTCAAACTTCAGCTGTCAAGCCTGTATTATCAAATATTCCATAACTTCTCAAATGCGAGCAACATCTATAATTACCTGACAATTTACCAAGTATGCTCTTAATGAACACTTATTTGTCAACTGAAAATAATTGTATAGCAAAGTAAGACTACACTATAATTCTATAATTTCTGTATGTTTGCATATGCCTATGTATAAATTTTTTTCCTGAAGTTTGCCAAAGCTTAAAATAAAGAAAACAGACTCTCAAACTTCTACCTTGTATTCATCCACAATAATGCTTAGTGCTTCATGACCAGCTTTCCTCATGTTCTCCAATTCATGTTTATGTTTTTCCTGGGGAAAGAAAAAAAAAAAAGAAAAGAAAGAACTAAACCACGATTTGTCATTGTTTGGTTGCTTGTTTGTTTACAAAATAATAAAACTATTGACTTTTGCATCCAGGAATAATTGAGTGGCTGTGAAACACTGAGGCTGCAGGTGAAACAGAGAAAAGTTTTTTGTTTTGTTTTTTTTAAGTTATGTTGAAAAGCATTAGGGAGGGCTATAGCAATAAGAAATTAAAAGAGATTACAACTGAGAAAGAAAAAACATGCTGAGAGGTGAAATCACACAAGCATTGGATAATTCTGTCCTTGGATCAGGGTACAGAATTCCTTCCATTATTTCAACAAGACTATGTTTTTAATTTTTTAATTGCTTTTCTAGTAGTAATACATATTTGGACCCTTAAAAAGAAAGATTAACTTGATGTAAACCCTGCAAAGGAATTTATCTGCTGAGTTGGACTCACCATGGTCAACTATGGACCAAAATTTTAAGACTATTAAAGAGTCTAGTGGCCATTTGCTAACGGGGCTCCTCACATACTTTGTACACATGAAGAACCTCAAACTGAACTCTCGGGATTCCTGCACTATGTCCTGCTTGTTTCCACCTGTTTCCACCATCTAAGTCAAGCACTCAAGAGAAACCCTCATGCTATCTTTCTACCAATAGACTGAACCTGCCCTATCCAATCAGAACAGCACAATTTGGATACCTTATTTACACAAAACAGACTTTACTGGGAATCTGGGTGGGAATTTTTGATATAAAAGGTGGCCTCTCTTTCGTCTCAGTGGGACACAATTTAAAATGCTACCTGAATCTATGTCTCTAAAGCTGTAGCTCCTTTTGCCCAGATATAAATGCTTTTTATTTTGGTTTACACGTACCTACAAATACTTTCATACATAACAATGTCTGAAAACCACTGGATCAAGGTGATCAACCTTCCATATTACCTTCTAGGAAAGAAAAAGATGAACTCTCTTTGGAGTTCAATATAACTCCATAACATTATGTTAAGATTAAGTTAAGATTATAGAGCCTTTCCAATTTTTCCATATCAATGCAGCTTTCAATGCAAATTATCATAGATGACAGTAGATAATGCTAAGGAAAACAGAAAAAAGAAAAGACAAAAGAAAAAGATGCATGGATGATTCAGATATTAGTTATCAAAGAGTTTAAAATACATATAAGTAATATGTCCAAAAAAATAGAGGAGAAATGGAGACAATGGATAGAATAGATATTTTTGTTCAGAGAAGTGGAATTCATAAAACAGATTCTGCTGAGAAATATGTAATAGTGACAACTCAAAGAATGAGATAAACAGAAGATGAAACAGCAAAAATCAGAATTAAAGTACCAAAAAATAATGCAAAACAGGAAAACAATGATGGAAAATAAAATAAAATAAAAAATAAAACCTTTAAGAAGACATGGAACAGAGTAAAAAGATCAAATAGACACAAAACAAGAGAATCTTTTAGAAATAATCCAAAGAAAGGAGAAAAAAAAACTATGTAGGAAGATGATAAAAATAAAGTAATGAAGAAAACTAAAAAACAAATTTCCAATATCACACATGAATTCAGGATATTACATAACCTACATATATTCTTGAAAGCAATTAGATATTATAAAATATTTTATCAATAAATATGTTTTCGATATAACAACTTCTAGGAAAAAATACAACTTCGCAAAACTAAAAGACTAAATTGAAAATCTGAATAGTTCTGGTATGTGTTTAAAAAATTTTTGAAGCAATATTAATTAAAAAAACAAACAAACAAAAAACTGCCAACCAAGAAATATGTACGGTAAGTCCAGATGACTGGCTGGTGAATTTTAGTAAACATTTAAGAGAAAAGTAACAAAAATCTTACCAAAAATCTTCTAAAGAATAGAAAAAGAGGCAATTAATGAGATGTATAGACAATGCAATATAGAATTGTACACCTGGAAACAATGTAATTGACATCAATTAATGTCACCCCAATAAATTCAACAAAAAAAGAAAAAAGAAAAGAAAAAGAGGGACTATTTCTCCATATATTTTATTAGGACAGCATATCCCTTATGCTAATTCTGTGAAGATTAAATGAGGAAAATAGAATTCTGAACCAATCTTTTATGAATATAAGAATCAAAATTTTAAACAAAATATCAGCAAACTGAATCTAGCAATATATGAATAACAGATCTCAACCAAGTGGGATTTATTTTAGGAAGGTCAGGTAGGTGAAAGTGATATACACCATTTCAGGCATAAAGAACAAAAACTCAATCAGCCGTACATTCCCCTTCTTTCCCTATCTGCTGGATGTCAATGCCCAAGAGAACAATGAAAGTCAAGTGCTCTAAACAACACACTCCACTAGCCTGGGACTCTAAATGATGACAAGGAATGACTGCACCATCACCCCACAAACTGTTAGAGAAAATTAAACTTCAGCTATATTTAGGATAAAAGATAATGCCAATAGTTCTCACCCATTTATTGCTATACTGGCTTGTTTCTCAACTTCACTCATTTATTAGAACTTATTGATGCAACAGGTTCTTGTTTCATTATCAACTCTTTATTTCCCTTCCTCATATATCCCTTAATGTATCTTGTTGTAGTTAAAACACTATTTCCCCAAATTGTCTAAATATAAAGAACCACCAAGGGAACTTTTTATAAAACTGATTTTTATTGGTATGATTATCAGTCTATGGCTCATGGCAACCGTCTTTTTAAAGTGATTTTTCTATTTCTGTGAGAGCTGCATTAGTAAAAACTAAATAGTACAGTAACTAAATCTAATTACCTGGTTAAGCAAGCTCATGCATCATATTACACTAAAAACAAGCATATAAATAAGGGCATAACTCATCACTGGAATTCCCGTTCATATCAGGTTACCTCACAAATGGCATGGGACTATTCATACAGGTATAAGGACCTAAGAAGGGCAAAATCACGGATCCACGTGCTACATATTATAGCTTTTAATTGATTTTTACTTTTCAAGATAAAAAAATGTAAACAGAAATAGGTACTCTGGCATTTTCTTTCCATATCACAGTGGAACATCTTAGGCAATTCTTGGGATATGTATTTCCCACCTTGAGACCAGTAATATATGAGGAGCTCATATAAAATAGGCTACTATGGTCAAACATGTGGAAATTAATAACATATATTAACATATAAAATGTCTGGCAAACCCAGAAGAAAATATGTTAAACTTTACTAAACCCAGAATTTTTCATACTTAGCTAATTGAATATTCAATTTATTCTTTATTTTTTTTGCTTTTGACAATACCTATTACTAACTGATCTTTTCAGTTTAGAATTGAAGAAAAAGAGGAGAAAAGGTCAAAAGCTTTTTAGAGGTAATTAAGCTAAAGTAATACAAATTAGCCTAGATCAACTAACTGAAACTGAGAATGTATTCTTCTTTTCCTAAGTTGTTACAAACCGAGAATGAATATGCACCATTTCAATTATAAAGTTTTATCATTTAATAATTATGGTCCTGAATAATGACATGTATCATTAAAAAGTATTGGCATATTAAAAAATGTTTAAAATATTGGTGTATTAAAGGAGCACATAGAGTACAATATGTTAAACAATTCATAAAAATGATCTTTACTTAAGGACATCTCATATATTATCTCAATGTTCTATGACATTATATTTTATTATAATGGAAGACGAACACTTAATGGCTATCTTCTCACCTAGAAGAAACAGCAACTTAGTGCTTTCCATAGTGCCTTACAACATAGTTGCTGCCAACAAACATTTGTTAGATTATGCTGAAATTCTCACTGCTGACATATGGATATCTATAATCGTTTTAGATACAAAAATAAAAAGTTGACTATTATTTTCAATATGTAATTCATAAAAATGTTTAAATGATGTAGAGATTTTCAGTAATATCACAATTCAAAGAAGAAATATAAAATCTCAAAATATTGTGAAATTTACAGTTACTACCTAAAATTTTCTGTGATGGCATTATTTTACCAGACTTTCTCAGTAAGCATTATTCAGTTTAAACAATTATTAAGTGCCAGATTCTTCCAGGCACTGGGGATAAAAAGATGACAAAAATATAATGGTTACCATCACTGGCAACACTGAAGATTTGAGTTTCTCTGTATATAGTAACTTGAAAGTGATATGTATGAAATGATTGTTAATGAGGACAAAAATAAGGTATTACTACTACTGCTACTAGTATCATATTTCCTACTACTACTTTCCAATAACAAACAGAAATCCTAGAATAAATATCAGCAAAAGAAAAAGACTAAACAACATATAAACCAATTAAAAGAAACTGACAACTATAGACTCCTCCACCCAGCAAGAGCAGAATACACACTGTTCTCAAGTATACAGGAAATATTCTCTAAGATAAGACTGTAAGTTAGGCCACGAAGCAAGGCTCAATTTTAAAATACTGAAATCACACGAAGTATGTTCTTTTAATCACCCCAACAAAATTAAATTTAAAATAATTAACCATGGGAAATTAGGAAAATTAACAAATGTGTGAAAATTAACAAACTCCTAAATAGTCAAAGGCTAAAAAACAAAATCACAAGAAAAATTAAATAACGATATTTTTAAAAATCTCAAATTAATATCCTAACTTTTGACTTTAAGAAATTAGAAAAGGAAGCACAAACAACCCAAAACAAGCAAAATAAAAGAAATAAAAAGATTGGGGAAAAAATTAATATAGAATAGAAATGAGTCAACAGAGAAAATCAGACCCAAGTTGATTCTTTTAAAAAATCAATAATATTGACAAACCCAAGCTGATTGACAGGAAAACAAAAGAGATGATTCATTACTAAAATCATAAATGAAAAAAGAATTTACTCCTGAACTTAAAGAAATAAAAATGATTATGAGAATATTATGAATAACTGTATATCAAATAATTAGATAACCAGGTTGCAATGGATAAATTTCTGGAACTCAGCAACATATCAAAACCGATTCAAGAAAAAAATAGAAAATCAGGGAAGCCTGGTGGCTCAGCAGGTTAAGCACTCGCTTTGTAGCCCCAGGAACCAAGGATTGAAATCCAGCCTCAGCCCATGTGGACCCATATGCCAAACTGGGGTGTGCTTCCCATATGGGAAGTCCCCAGTTTGGTTCTCACCCCCTGGTTCAGCCCCTGGAATGAGGGGGCATGCCTCCCATGTGGGTAGCCCCTAGCCCAGTTCCTGCCCTGCGCGGCCCCTCCATACAACTATGGAGACTGTTCTTGGCTCTCCCTCTTCTCTCTGTATCTCTCTGTCTCTGTCTGTCTCTATCAAAAACAATAAAATAAATCTTTAAAAAAAAAAAGAAAAATAGAAAATCAAACAGACCTCTAACAAATGATTGAATCTGTAATCAAAACACCTTACACAAAGAAAATCCCAGCATCAAATGATGAATTCTAACGAATTTGAACAAATGTTTAAAGAAGAATTAACACCAATCCTTGTCATACTTTTCCTAAAAAATATTAATAGACGATGAGGGGACATGTCCTGACTAATCTCATGAGGCCAATAGTACACAACTCCAAAATGAGACAAATACAAGGAAAATACAAAGCAGTATGTCTTATGAATACAGAATTGCAATAAACAGAATACAACAGTATATTTAAAGGATTATACACTAGGACCAAGTACAATTTATCTCAGGAATACAAAAGTGGTTCAACATCCAAAAATCAAACCACGTAATACACTATATTAAAATAAGGGGGAAAAAAACACATATGATCATCTCAATATACAGAAAAATAGTGAAGAGATCACATATACTTTCATGATAAAAATACTCAATAAACTAGGATAAGACAGCAACAACCTAAACCTGATAAAGGGCATCTGTGAGAAACCCATAGCTAACCTCATGTCATATGCAAAACACTAAAAGCCTTTCCCCTAACATCTAGAACAAAGCACGAATATTCACACTTGCCACTTCTATTTGAAATTTTACTGAAGTTCTAGCAAGGGCATTTGCGGGGGACAGAGGAAGGACAAAAAAAATAGCACCTCCAGATACTGCTGAAAAATCATCATACCAGAGATATGTTCCCTGAGCCACCCTACATAAAGTAGCTCATACTTATCATTGTCTACTAATCACGCTTTATTTTTGTTCATAGCACCTGTCACTACGTGTGTGTGTGTGTGTGTGTGTGTTCTTACTGTTCATTTCCTGTCATAATGATGGTACTTTCTAATTCTATGGCACATGGGACAGTGGTAAAAGACACTAGAGAGATTTCAAAGTCTGACATTTAGTTCAATTTGGGAAGATGAAGTTTTAATTATGGTATATGTATCTCAAACAGTGCCTTGTATATAATGTCAGCTCAATAAATAGGGAATGAATAAAGAAAAGATAAAATGGACAGGATTTGAAGGTCAAATATATTTAGGAAGTAAGCAAAGCATTCCCTTTCTCATCAGAGATAAAGTTATTTAACATTATAATAAGAATGGGAAAACTGTACTTAAAACCTAGTCCTCAAAATGGAGGTTACTTAATATCACATACATGTTTGTTGAGTGAATGAAAGAAATTATGAGTAAAGTTATTTTTCTCATACAAGCTCAATGTACAAATTAACAAATATTTTTGGACATGTTTAATTGTTAAGTGAGAAAGTGGGATTAAACCATTTCTAATATACCCTTCCAACTTTTTAAATGTTATTCTATGATATAGTATGCTAAAACTACAGCAATCAATCCTCCTTTGCTTACTTCAAAGTTACTGACAGCAATCACACAACCACATTGTAACACACCAGGCTGTCCAGTTACCACAAGAAAAACACAGGAATAACCAAATAATCATACATAGCCTGACATTTTTATATCAAGAATATAGAGCCAAAAATTTACAACCTATCTTCAAAGTAGTCAAAACCAAATTTGACCACAATGATAGCTTTCTTTCAAAATGTCAAACCCGAACTATCAGTAGAAAGGGAAGATTCAGGAAAATGCTCTCACCTTAAATAAAACTACAGACTTTTTAAACAAGAAGAGATTTTAGAGGTAAGCTATTCCAATGTACAGCGATCCCTCGTATTTCACGGTTAATGGGGACCAGAGCCTTCCGCGAAAGCTGAAAACCCGCGAAGTAGGATTTGCCCCTAGGAATGTTCTCATGGGTCGATGTCGCCCCGGAAACCCATCCCGCGCCTTGATGAGAGCCCGTGGGATGGACTCTGAGTCACCTCATCTCTTTGTTTGACATGCAGGGATCCTTCTCTCTCGCGCATCCACATGAAACAACGCTCCTTTCCGCCATGTGGCTGCCGACATGGTTGTATTTTTTCATTTTTATTTTTTGATGAATGTTTTGGGAAAACCCGCGAGGCACTGAAGCCGCAAAACATGAAGCGCGAAGTGGCGAGGGAACACTGTATTCATTTTATAAATGAGGAAACTGAGGCCTAGAAGGTCAATAAGTTTGTTCAAGATCACTGAGTTTAATGAGGGCAGGTTAAAGTCTGAATCCTATCTCCTGATAGCCAGCCCAATGTTTATTAAAACATACTCTGAGAAAAACTGAACTGTTTGAGTATATTATCAACCCCTCAAAACAGATATATTTTTTATATAAAATTCATTAAAGCATAGAATCACATGTTGTAAGTCCTATCTTTTGAGGAAAGTAAGAGATAAATTGGTCACTCATAATAAAACTTAAAATAGTCACTTATAAATTCATTGCTGTCAACCAGAAATTTTTGACTCACAAAAATAATATAAAGTAAGGTGCTTTTTAAAGAAGCACATTCCACCCAATTCTTCACCACCCATAACCACTCGAGTAACAACTCCTTGCCAAAATTATTATATATAACTAGGTCTAACTTCCTTACATACCCTACATAATTGGTATTAAAAATTATTTGTTAAATACATATATAAATAGAAACCATATAATTAACAAATGTAGGTGCTTCAGAGAAAAATGAGAAATGAGCAAAATTTTAAAAGCAATTACCATTAGTGTAATGGTAACAAAACTGAATTCAGATATTTAAATCAAGATTTATAGAAAATTTTTTTAAAACTCAAGCTTATGGCACAAATTGACAAACATTTCTCAATTTACATTATATTATTGCCTACTGCCAAACCAAGTAGAATCCTAATCACTAACCATGCTAATCACCACTGACAATCCATGCATAATAAGATATTCTGCCATATACATGGTTAAAAGCCAACATTTGACTGATATATTTGGAATGAATTACTACAGTACTTAAAAGAGAGAAAGGGAGAGAGAAGGAAAGAATGAAGGATGACAGAGAGGAATTAAGTGAGGAAATGAGGAAGGGAGGGATGGAGGGAGGAAACTTCAAAGACCAATCAACCATAATATTCTGCCTATTAGAAAGCAGTTGCTTCTCACCTTCTAAATTCTTTGGTCAAGACAAGCCTATAATCAGACTGAACATAATTAGCAGAACATAATTAACTTATATTGTCTAATTGAGACAGGTTTTCCAACTCAAGCTTCACCACCCCTCTCTCTGAAGCCACAAGATTACATCCCTTTCACAACAACTAATCAACTATATTGGATAAGGCAGCCATAAACACCTCCAGATATTCCAAAAGGAAATCTGCAGGGCGAGAAATCAAAATAAAGATAGTGGGATAACATCCAACCATTGCACTGAAAGGTTTTAGCTGAGAAATGATATAAAATGCCCCCATCAAAATCTAACTAATCCGGGGCACCAAAGTGTCCTAAACACAAATGTCAGAGAGGCACAAAGAGAATCAAATAATCCTGTATGTCTCAACTTTGTCAAAACAGAACAAAAGCAACCTCTCCATCTCTGGCTGACCCTACATTTGACAACTGCAACTAGCCTAGTTGCTTTCTAAAAGAAAGTACCTTTCACTGAAATGACATTACATTAGGCAACAGGAAGTCTTTGCAACTGAATAAATGTTTAATCTCTACCTCCTCATTCTATGTCATTTCTTAGTCTTTCTTTACCATCAGTAACAAATAACAACTCGTGACAGAATCCTTCAAAATCTTACTAAGTCAGTCTCACAGACTAATTCAAATATTTAGCCAAATATAAAATGAGAGAAAAAATAACAAAATCAGTCTAAGGGTATAAAGTAATATAACGTACGGAAATAAAGCATTATTGCCATAGTGAACTGCACCCAGTACTGAAACAAATTCCCTTAATAAGACTGTCCCTTTAGCATAATATTTCCAAGATCTTTCAATGGATTTTTATCTCTAGCCCTATTCCACCAATGGCTGCCTTAACATAGTGCACAGATTTCATTAGCACACAGACTCCAAAACTATCAGCTTTGCTAAATTTTCTCAATGGAGAACATGATAACAAAACTAACTCCTCTTGAGTGTTTCCTAATATACTCAATGGATGAAGGCATGCAAAGAACCCCATAATTTTTCCACACCACCACAGAAGTAATTGATATTTCTATATGCTAACTTACAAAACCCAGACATGACAATGTCACATCTATGTCTAAACCAAAACCTTGAGGAAAGGAATTAGTAGTTAACAAATGAGGAATGAATAAGCAGGTCACATGTAATTCATCATTCTGAAGATGAAAGCAACTATTTCAGTGAAATTCTTAAGAGATCCTCTGTTTACAATAGTGCCATTGTTGTTGTCACTATCCTTTCTCCATGAGCACAATATCTCCTCTACCAACTGCAATCTGTTTCAACACAAAAGCCAAATCCTGCACAGCCTGAGAATATGATCTCTTGTGTAACTGTGGCTAAATTCCTGGCTAATTTGTTGATTGGATTGGACCTGTTCTGACTGCTACTTCAATGTCACATTATTTGCTTCAATAAGAAAGGCAGAAACTCCAATCTGGGCCAGATTAAAAGAAATTACTATTTATCTTTAACTTTGTTAGTCTTCAAAGGCCAAGTGCCTTGAGAAGCAGATGCCCAAAACTCACTCAAGTCAAAATTCACTTTTGTGAAAACATACTCTTGAGAGAAGGTCAAGGGTGTGACAGTACAACTTTTTGTTCAAGAGATTGGGTATGTGACTCATGAATCCAATCAACCATCTCAGCAGAACAAACAGGAAAAGAAACATGATTATACAGAAAGGATCCATGGAAAATCAACTTGTATAATGGCATGAATCACCATGACGTATATAGGAGATCCACAAGATGTATAAGAACAGTACACGGACAAAAATATAGCAAGCCTGGACTGAAGAGGAGACATAGGATGAAAAGAAGGAGGGCTCCTGAGCTTCTGATATTCCATAGGAAGAAAAGAGGCTCTACCTTTCAGGACAAAGGAAGGCCTCTGAGGGCAGAACCTGCGTGCAAAGTTTAGAGCCATGGGCCCAGATGCAGAAGCTCGTGCCACTTGTAGAGAGGAAGAAGTCAGCTGAGCCATAGACACAGTGGGTGATAGAGTCAGGTATAAAAAGTGAACAAGCCAGAATCATGAGCACAGAGGGCAAATGAAATGCAGCCATGGGCCTAGACACTGACCAAGACAGAGCCCTAGTTCCAAGAAGCTGAATGAAGCCACAGATGCACAGGGGGAGCATAAAACTACAAAAGATTATTCTCAAGCCTTGAAAGCCAATGGATTTTGCCCTTCTGTGGTTCAAACTTGATTAGGACTGGTGATCCTTTTAAAGTTGTACTACCACACCCTTGACCTTTTATTCTTCCAATACCTCTCTTTTGGAATGGGAATGTCTATCCCATACTATTCCACCACTATATTCTGGAAGCAGATAATTTGTTTTCTAGTTTGCCAGGTGCCCCAAGGAAAAGAAATTTTTCCCCAGAATAAATTATATGCAGAATGTCACCCATATCTGAAGTATAGATAATTTAAATATTGACATTTGGGATTTTTTTTTTTTAGCTAATGATATTTAGTTGCAATTTTGAACTGATGCTGAAATTGGCTGAAATTTCTGGAGATGCTGTTGTGAAGTAAATACATTTTGGAAGAGCAGAAATTTTGGTGGGCCAGGGAGAAGAATGTAGTGGGTTAAATTATGTCTTCGTGCGATGCATGGGTGATGTGATGTGGAGTTGTACATCGGGAAACTATCTAATTGTTACCAACCAATGTCACCCCATTAAATTTAACAATAAAATATAATAATATTAAAAAAAAATTATGTCTTCAAAAAAAGATATATATTAACAGAAAACACCATGGAAGTTCTCAAAAAATTAATAGAGATACTATTTAACTCAGCAATCCCTCTTCTGGGTATCTACCTGAAAAATTTTAAAATACTATGAGTATAGACACCTATGTTCACTGCAGCATTATTTACAATAGCAAAGACATGGAACAACCTAAGAACCCTTTGACTGATGGTTGGATAAAGGAGATGTGGTACATATATATAATCGAATATTACTCATCCATAAGAAAGGATGACATACTGCCATTTGTGACAACATGAATGGATCTTGAGACTATCATGCTAGTCTCAAAAGGACAAGAACCATATTTCACTCATGTGAGCTATAAAACAAAAAGCAAAAAACAAATTCATAGATACAGACAACTGAATGATGGTTACCAGTAGAGAGAATAGGGGTGGGGGGAGAAAAAAGAGGGCAAAAGGGGTCAAATATATGGTAATGGAAGTAAACCAGACTTTGAGTGCTGAGCACACAATGGAGTGTACAAACGCTGTATTATAAAATTATACCCATGAAATATATATTATTAACCAGTGTTAATAATATAGAGATTATAATATATAATATATACCGGTAATATAACCAGTGTTATATATTATTAACCAGTGTTACCCAGGTAAATTTATTTTTTTAAAGATTTGTACTATAATTAATTTCCAATACCTATAAATGTAACTTTATTTAGAAAATGGATACTTTGCTGACATTATTAATTTAAGGATTGTGATATGAGATCACCTTAGATTTAGGGTGAGCCTAAGTCCAATGACTAGTTTCTTTCTTGTGTGTGTGTGTTTTTGTTTTTTGGCTCTCTTTTTTGGGGGGAGGTATAATTCATATGCAGCATATTTGTTTCAGGTATAAAACATAATGATTTGATATTTCTATACATTGCAAAATTATCACCATAATAAGACTAGTTAACATCTGCCACCATAGTTACAAAACACTTTTTGTCATGAGAATTTTTAAGATTTGAAACCTTGCCATTTGCAAAAACACAAGTGGATCTAGAGTGTATTACACTAAGTGAAATAAGTCAGAGAAAGACAAATGACACATAACTTCGTATAGATGTGGAATCTAAAAAACAAAATAAATGAACAAACAAAACAGAAGCAAACTCATAGAAACAAAGAACAAACTGATAGTTACCAAATGGGAGGGGACTGAGGAGATGGTGTGAACACATGTATCATATCTATTAGCATGTATTTATTTCTGGGCTCTCTATTCTGTTCCAATGATTGATGTATATTTTTGTGCTGGCACCATACTATTTTAATTATTATAGCTTTCTTACAGTTTGAAATCAGGGAGCATGGTATCTCTAACTTTGTTCTTCTTTCTCAAGATTGCTTTGGCTATTCAGGGTCTTATGTGGTTCCATATAAATTTTAGAATTATTTATTTTAGTTCTGAAACAATTTAGTATTTTGATTGAGATTGCACTGGATTCTTCCAATCCATAAGCAAGAAATACCTTTCCATTTATTGTGTCTTAAATTTCTTTCACTAATGTTTTAAAGTTTTCAATGTATAAGTCTTTCATCTCCTTGGTTAAATTTATTCTTGCGTATTTTATTATTTCTGATGTAACTGTAAGTGGATTGTTTCCTTTAAATGTATTTTTTCTGAATATATTTATTTATTAATACTTTTTCTTAAAAAACAGAGCGAACATACTATATTAGTTTCAAGGACTAGCAATAGTTATGCAACATTTATGTACTAAATAATTGATAGCCCTGACAAGTCCAGCAACTATTTGACACCATACTATGCTCCCACAATATTACTGATTAAAAATATCCTATCTTATATCCCATTTCTTTGTTTTATACTTGGAAATATGGACCTCATTCCCCTTTGCCTTTTCTGCCATTTTTTAATTTTTCAATTACAGTTAACATTCCATGTTATTTTATATTAATTTCAGGTATAGGGATGGTTTTCTTAATTTCTTTTTCTTACAGTTCATTATTAAGGTACAAAAATCCAACTGATTCTTGTTTATTAATTGTGTATCCTGCCACTTGAATGAATTCATTAATTAGTTCTAACAGTTTTGGGTGGAGTCTTTAGAGTTTTCTATATATAATATTATGTCAGCAGCAAGCAATGACAATTTTACGACTTTCTTTCCAATTTGTATTGCTTTTATTTCTTTTTCTTGCCTAATTGCTCTGGCTAGGACTTCCAATAATATGTTGAATAGAAGTAGCAAAAATGGGCATCTTTATTTCTGATCTTACAGGAAAACCTTTCACCTTTTCACCATTAAATATTGTCCAGTTTCCTTATAATTAAAGGAGATGGAGATTGGAACATGGGGGAAAATCCTTGTGAAGGTAGAAGTAGAAAATGGAGTTATGCTGCCTTCTAGAAGCAAGGAATGTCAGGCACTACCAGAAAATGAAAGAGATAAGAAAAGACCAAGACATTAATTTCAGACTTCTGAACTCCAGAACTTTAAGTAAATAAATTTCTGTTATTTTAACCCAACAAGCTTACAGGGATATTTCACACAGCATTAAGAATCTATTATAGTACTTTACAATGTCTCTCTTTGAAAGAATTTCTTCCTTCACTCACCAACAAACCTCATGTGCCTCAACTTTTACTTGTTCCCAGGAGACCCAGTACATTGACATATTTAGTTATTTCTCCTAATAATACCATAATGTAGCCTTTTTAGGATTCTTTCTTACCTAATTTTTTAATATAATAACCATTATTTATCTAGTGGATTATCTCTCCTACATAGAATATTGGCAATTCGACACAGATCCCAATCATCACTGTAACAATAGCAGATATTTATAAGACATGGCAGACTATGCACAAAAATTTACTGTTGCTGCCACTCAAAATGCAACTAAAATAACTGAAAAGAGTTTTGGTTTTCTTATTTTCTTTTGCTTTTGTTTTTCGTTGTGTGTGTAATGACACAAAGCTGTAAAGCAAAGAGTCAAAGAGTTCAGAAAACAAAAGATGGAAAGCAGATGAATGTGGGCTGGCAGAAATAGCAAAGCCAAGAAAGCTGAATATTAAAAGAAGCAGTGTGAAAGCTAAGAAGTAATTCAATAATACTGCAGAAACCCCCAAACATTCTGGATTTGGCAGCAGCAAGTACTCTGGAAATGAAGGTAAAGGGAATGCTAAAAACAGGAGGCATGACAGCACATCTATTTAGAAAGCAGTCACCTTCAGATCCCTTTCAGCACTTTGCAGTGCTATGAGACTGCCCCTAAACAATCATAGTAGGAGAATGAAGGTCTGTATTCTTCAGAAAAGGGAATACAGGTCTCTTTCCCTATTTAGTCTGAATTATCCTTACCAGGCAGGAGCCTGAGCAGGCAGTTATACAAATAATAGAAAAGCAATTTATCAAAAATAATTCAAGAAATTCTGCAAATCTAAACATTATACACTGAAGGGATGTTTAAAATTTCTACACAGTGGTCAACATAGGCCCATGGTCTTTATCTCCAGCACATCATACTCAAAACGGTTTCCCAAAAGGACACTACTAGATCACACACATAGCTTAATGCTGACAGTATTTCTTGGCTTACAGGAAGCAAGGGAAATTACTAGAGCCAAACAAACAAAACTGAAACCTAATTTCTAGATGGGAAGTACCTTTGAAAAGTATCAGAACAAGTCTTTATATAGGCTTTTCAATCAGAAAAGCAAGTCTTGGGGTGGCATAAATAAAAATAACTAGTTATTAGAAAACTACACCACAACAGAGATCGGAAAACTGTACCAGTATAGTGACAGGACAGTTGATAACCCCAGCTCCCAACAGAAGCAAGTGCAAACACCTGTGGGAGACAGAATTCTCAATTAAAGTCCAAGAATTCAATTAATTAAGACCAAACAAATATGAGTTCACAGCAGAAATGAACAAAAAATAAACTGCATGGAAAAAAATCACATTGAATAAGAATACATAAAAGACAATATTCATTTCAACATAAAGAAAAAGTTGTTCAAGAAGGGAAAATTAGTCATAATATATAATCCAGGTGTCCAATCACTATAATGTAAATACTGAATGCTGATCTAATCAAGCTTACTATATAACTATACTGGGAGAATGAAGGCACTGTGAGTGTGGATTGGAGGTAAGAATTTTAAAAATCTGAAAAATCAAGAAGTAGCAATATTTTAGTATGTTATTTTAAAATGTGGGCAGAAATATCAATTTAACAAGTTGAAAGTTGTTGCTGTTGGGTGGCCAAAAATGGCAGAAGCAGAAAAAGGATCAGTGAACGCTGTTTTTCATAACAAGCCATTTAATGTTTAGAACTATATGACTCCTTAAACTACATTTATATATAATTTTAATGAGAATTTTTTTAAATGGAAACATTGGCCTGTGCTTAGATCTTATACTCTGCAACAACTGTAGATGGTAAATGAATAAATAACTATAAAACCCTTAAACTTTCCACATCTAGTAACAGTGCATAAGGATACATATACAAGTTGAATGAAACAAATGGTCAGAAACCATTACACGTTAATCATAAGGGACTTCTTAAATAAATGATAGCATATCAATTCAATAGATTATTAAGAAACTCTTACTATGTAGACATGAAATAATCAAGTTATGTTCTTAAAGAAAAGAAAAAATGATAACTTTTGTTTTTATAAAAAGAAAAATGTGTATGTATTACATTTATGTATGTATATATGTGTGCACATATATATACACACATACATACACGGTATATTTGTACATACCCAAAGTATTTTCAGAAGGATATATAAGAAACTGCTCATATTGCCTGACACCAGAGAGGTAAATCAAGCATCAGATATTGTGAAAGGAAACTTTTTACTATATACCCGTTTGTACTCTTTAAGATGTTGAACTAGGAGATGCCGGGATGGCTCAGCAGGTTGAGCACTCGTCTTACAGCCCTGGGGTCCAAGGATCAAATCCCAGCCCCAGCCCATGTGAACCCATGTGCTGAGTTCAGTTCTCAATGGGGTAAGCTTCCTAAGGGGAAGGCCCCAAGCCAGTTCCTGTCCTGTGCAGCCCTGCACCCACCTGTGGAATGAAACTATGTGGAAAGCTGATGACATACAACTATGGAGACTGCTCTAGGCCCTCCCCCTTCTCGCTCTCTCTCTGTCTCTCTGTCAAAAACAATAAAAATAAATCTTAAAATGTTGAACTATGTAAATATATTGCCACTTCAAAAAATATATATTGTTTTAAAATACAAAGTATCTTAGAAATTGAATGCAACTTAGTAACATACTAATGATACAATTTCTTTTACCAAAGCTGAGGACTAAGAATCGACATTTTGAAGAAGGAAAAAATAATTCTAGCTTCCCTGCAAGGCACCCTTCTATGTAGGCAGGTGCCTTCTCTGTCTATTGACACCTGGTTAGCATTAGGCAAAGGACAGATGAAGGCTGCCTGGTATCCAACCATGTAACCATTCTCATTATATCAACAATGGCTGGATTTTTTTCTGGACAGCCCTCACATACAAGTAAGTCTTAAGAACAGTGGACCTAGAAGAAAGATCTCATTCAAATACCAACAGCTAATCTTGATTTTTCTCATCTGTAATAAGATAATAACCTTACACAATTATTGTGAGAATTAAATAAATATGCACATAAAGTACACAGCATAGCAACTTGCACAGAGTAGCCAGTAAATAAATATCAGTTTTCCTCACCTTCATTATCTTCCCTTCACTTTTGACAAAAATTGGGAGGGAGATAAACCAAAGAGATTTTATTTTAAAGGTTCAGTCTCACAGTGAAGACTATATACACCGATTAGGTTTGACATTAAATAAGAATAAGCACATTACACATATGAAGGAAATCTATTTTTTTCAAATGAGGGAAGAAAATATTCTTAGAATAGAGAGAAAGTTCATACTATAAGGAAATTTCTTCTACTCTCTATATGTGACCACAAAGACAATATCTAGTCTAATACATACTCATTTATTGGAGTTCAATAGTGACATAAAGGAAACAAAGAGAAATAGGCAAGTATACCAGCTGGCACAACCACAAAAATTCATTATTTTCTTATAAAAATAGTCACATAATAATTAGTATGTGATTTGATTAATTAAAAATTAGCTACATCCTCCTAAGATTTGAAAAAATCTGTAGACTTAATTCTTCCTTACATGTTGCCACAATTAGTTGTGTATAATGCACTCCCAGGTACAACACTCATCCACGTTGTGGACCAAACTTTCAGGGGGGGAAATCTTCCACTTTAATTTTCTAATTGCTGACTTGTAGAGTTACACTTTTAACTCATAAGCATAAATAAAATAATTAAAAACATTTCTATAGATATAGAATTAGTACTATTCACATATAATGTGCATCTTTATTTTTCCCTCACAAATTTGGACAAAAAGTACACATAATACATGAGAAAATATGCTACCTTCTTCCTATAACCTTGACTTCTTAGTGCCATTACACTCCTAAAATTTTACATTGCAATTTATGCCTTTTGCCAAAATACCAAATGTAAGAACAATAATTATTTTAGATATAAATTTTATTTTTATTTTATTTTTTACTTTTTTATTTTTGTTTTTGACAGAGAGAGATATACAGAGACAGAGAGAGAACTGAACTGGGGGACTCCCCAGTTCAGCACATGGGTCAGCACGGGCCAGGGCCAGGATTCGATCCTGGGTCCCCGGGGCTGCAAAGTGAGCGCTTAACCCACTGAGCCATCCCGGCTTCCCCTAGATATGAATTTTAAATACCAAAAGAAATAAATTGTGACTCACAAAATAGGAATTATGTCATTCAGATGCTAAATTATTTTTTTGTCTCTCATATTCTGGCAAAAGTTGCTGGCAACATCAAAAACATTACTTCACTCTGAGAAAAGTCATGTCAATTTTTCTGATACTAATGTTAGAACAGTACATACTCTCTGTCAAGAAACATAAGCATCAACCTTGACAGGGCTATAAAATCCTCAGTGCAGAAAAAGGTCAAATACATATTTTCAGAAAAGTTGTTTGACAAAATATTCCACAAATCTTTGCTATATTATAAAAATTGTCCTAGTAGTAAATTAGTTTTATAATTACAGACCCAAAAAATAATGTAGTGCTAAAAAATATTCATTTTCCCTATTCTCTATTTTTTAAATGATGAAACTATAAGCAATGAACCAAAAAAATGTATTCTATTTTTTTAAAGATATATTTTATTGTGTTTGACAGAGACAGAGAGAAACAGAGAGAAGGGGGAGGGCCCAGAGCAGTCTCCATAGTTGTACATCATCAGTTTTTGAGATGGTTTTGGTCCACACAGATGGGCTGGGGCTGCGCAGGGCAGGAACTGGGCTGGGGGCTTCCCACATGGGAGACACGCCCCTCAAGCCAGGGACCAAACCAGGAGGCGAGAACCAAACTGGGGGGCCTCCCATGTGGCAAACCCACCCCAGTTTAGCATATGGGTTTGCACGGGCCAGGGTCATGATTTGATCCTCAGTCCCCAGGTCTCAACCCACTGAGCCACCCCAGCTTCCCCAAGAAAGTTTATTGTTGGGAAAAATTTTTCTCTAAGCCCATTATTCTATGTAATAGAAAGCTTATAACTCCTTTGGCCTCTTGTCCCACCCACCCATTCACTCCCTCCTTCCTTACACACGAAGATGAGGTGATCTGTATAATCCTTGAGTTGGTAAGAAAATATGGGACATGTATGGCTCAGCACCCTTACTCTCTCCTTAATCACTTTCCTTTAACCTCTCCCATTCCCAACTCCATATATAATACATGTGTATGTACCCATATATGTATGTATATACATGGGTATAAGCATCTAAAAACATATGCATGGAAGTTGTGTATGTTATAATATATATTACTATATGGGAAATAGGGATATTAATGGAGGGGATATAAACATATAAATGTTTGTGTTATATGTATACATACATATAGATACATACACACACACATATTATATATATATATATATATATATCTGTGTATGAATCCCTTATTTCTGTTTTAGTTTCTCTCTCTCTCTCTTTCTCTCTCTCAAATGAGTGCATGAAACATGCATTTTCTACTCTTCAGTGCTTTAACTTTGTAGGATTCCTAAGTGGAGCATCTAAGGTTATCCAGCTACACTAAATTAAAAAGCAGGTAAGTCTATCATATCCAAACATGTGAAACATATGATATGAATAATCTTGTCTTTCCACAAAACTAAGCCTATTATTATATCACACCTTCTCTTCACTCTTATACTCCAGTATCTCTTTGACCCTCCTTACTCCATTCTCATAAAACAGAGGCTAACAGAAAAAGACTTTCCACATGTTCTTACTATTACATGTACTAGTCTGTCTGTATCTGTACCCACGTAATCAGTCTTTCCTACTGTTGTTATAAAAGAACTGCAGATAACAGTTCCATGTGAAGAAAACACTTCTTAGCTACATGATCCTATACCCCCTCATCCATTCAGGAACTTTGATCTCCCTCTGGCATCTCTCACTTGATTATCAATTTTTACATTCAAGGAAATCAATCCTGTAAGGATATAACCATGCTTTAATATTTTCCATCAAATAACACCCCCTTTGCCCTACATCTACTGAAGAATTGTCTCTTCTTATTGTGCCTCCACTTCTTTCCTTCCATTCTCTTAAATCCATTCCAACAGGCCTGCATTCCACCACTACGCCAGAATTGCTCAGCAACATAACAAATGGCCTATTGTGTTGGTTTTCTGAACCAGCCATACCAATTACTACCAACTACTACAAACTTAGTGGGTTAAAACAACAGACATTTATTATCTTACAGTTCTGAAAGTCACAAGTCAATATAGGTCTCACTGTATTAAAATCAAGGTGCTGGCAGGACTACATTCCTTTCTGGATGCTCTCGGAGAGGTCCTTTTCTTTGCTGTTGACAGAATTCAGCTCCTTGCACAGAGTTACTACATCTCAGAACCAGCAACAGGGTGTCAAATTCTTCCTATGTTTCTCTCTCTGTTTCTCTCATTTTCACATACATGTACACATACCACAGCCATGGAAGGTTCTTCATTTTTAAAACAAGTATCTTTAGTTTTCTTTTTTTTTTTAAATATATATATATTTATTTATTTTTGATGAGAGAGAGAGAGAGAGAGAGAGAGAGAGAGAGAGAGAGAGAGAGAACTGAACTGGGGGAGCTCCCAGTTCAGCATATGGTTCCGCACGGGGCGGGGCCGGGATTCGATCCTCGGTCCCTGGAGCTGCAAAGTGAGCGCTTAACCCACTGAGCCATCCCGGCTTCCCCGGGTTCTTCATTTTTAAGGACTATGTACATAATTAGATTGGGCCCACCAAGATAATATAGGATAATCTCCCACCTCAAAGTCCAGAACCTTCATATCTGTAAAGCGCCCCCACCTTCCCCTGACAGGTAAAGTAACACATTCACAGGTTCTAGGGACTAAGGTGTGGACACGGGCTGGGAGTGGGGAGAAGGGCACTTTTTGGCCTGTTGCACCTATACTATAGTCATTTCTCAGTCCTCATTTTACACAAACTTTCAGCAGCATTTGACACATTTCACTGCTCTCTTTTTAGAAACACTTTCTTCTCATGGCCAGGACAAAAACTTTTCAATTCTCCTCTGAGTTCTCCCATTGGCCACTTATTCTCACATCTCCTTTTACTGGTGCCTATTCTCTCTGCATGCCTCATATTTCTGAAGTATTGATAATGAGGATGATGATAAAATAATGACAAAGAACCATCTACATTGAACCGCAGTTTCCAAAATGTAGTCAAGGAATCCTCTAACAGAATAATGATCTCCCAAAGATAAACATATCTTAATTCTTAGAATCTGTGAATACATTAGTTTATAGGGCAAAGGGGAACTATAAGGAATGGTCAAGAAATTCACAGAATGGGGTGGTTATTGGAGAGGTAGGAGTACTAGTGCACACAATTTGATTGTGTGACTTATTAGTATATGTGCCAAATTTCTCCCTACGTGAGACTGTGTTCTTCCAGATATCACCAAAGAAGCATGTCAAGTGTGAATAAAACCACAAAGATGAATATAACTCAATTTCATACCATCACCAAGTTTCTCACAAAACAAAGAAAACCACCTCAAACTATTTTGGAAGAGATGTTAGCGATTTATAGGGATTGTTGCCCTGGGATTGTTGCCCTGGGAAATCCATGGTTCACAAGTGGCATAGCCTTTTCAAGGCAGAATCAATTAAAGACCACCTCCATCTGGGATGCCCTGTTGAGGTCACTTCCTCAGACATTGTCAAAAAAGTTGAAAACTTGTAGTGGAAGGTGTCAGATTTAATAAAAAGCAGCTTACCGAAACATTTAGAGCATCACCTACAACCATTTTGAATATTCTCCATCAGCATCTAAGGATGTCAAAAGTCAGTGCAAGGTGGGCACCAAGAATGCTCATGCCCCTTCAAAAGCAACAGTGCACAGAGTGTTTACAACAGTCTTTGGACCTCTGAAGAGACAACAAAGATGAACTTTTAAACTGGATTTCCACTGCCAATGAAACACGTTCATCATTATGAGCCTGAGTTAAAGCAGGAATCCATTCAGTGGCATGAAAAGGGCACACCATCCCCGAAGAAGTTCAAGGTGTTGCGATCAACTGGAAAAATCATGGCTACTATTTTTGGGCTACAGAAGGTATTCTGATGATCAATTATAACGATAAGGGTGTCACAATAACTGGAGAGTACAATTCCAGTCTGCTAAACAGATAAAAGAATCTATAAAGGGGGAAAGAGGAAAATGGACCAAAGGAGTGCTGCTTTTGCACAACAATTCACCTATGCACAAGAACAATGTGCTGGCTGCTCTCCATGACTGTAGCTTCCAATAGTGGAATCACCGTCCCTACAAATCCAGACCAAGCTCTATCTGATTACTATTTGTCCCCAAATATGAAAACAACTTTGAGGAAAGAAACTTATAGACTATGGAGAGATTAAAGCTGCAATTTTGAGGGCAGAAATAAAACATTCTTTTTGAAGGTACAAATAATTCTATTGAAAGATCTAAAAAGTATATTGAGGTTAAAAGGGGCTATATTGAAAAGGAAAAGCAATAAGTTATTTTTTTTACCCTTCTTCCCCTTAGTTCCACAAATTTCCTAACACACACACCCACAACCCCCATTAGATAGCAAATGGAATTAACACTAGCTTTAAAACAAGGAGATTCGGGGATATCAGAATGGCTCAACAGGTTGAGCGTTTGCCTTGCAACCATGAGGTCTGAGGATCAAATCCCAGCCCTGGACCATGCAAACCCATATGCTAAACTGTGGCACAACTGGTAACTACTGAGATGGCAGCAAAAGTTCTTGCCTCCCATGAGGGAGGCCCCCGGTTTGGCTCCACCCAGTGTGGCCCCACAGTCACCTGTGTGGAATAAAACTGTCAAAAAACTAATGATGTACAACTATGGAGACTGCTCCAGGCCCTCCCCACATCTTTCTGTCTCTCTTGCCTTCTCTCAAACCATAAAATAGATCTATAGAAAAATAAAAATAAATAAAATTGGGAGATTATCCTGGTGAGTCCAACATTCTCACAAGAGTCCCTGAATGTGGAAGAGGAAGGCCAAAATGTGTGTGCTAGAGTGATGCAACAGGAGAAAGCCACAACCAGACACTTTTGGCTTTGAAGAGGGAAGAAGGCCATGAGCCTAGGAACGTGGACTTTACAACTGCAACAGAAATCTAATTTGCTGAGTGTTCTCTCAACCCTTTCAGAAAATTCATGAACTCAAAACTATTTTCCTAAATATACTAAGACGAGAGAAGGGGGAAGCCGGGATGGCTCAGTGGGTTAAGCGCTCACTTTGCAGCCCCGGGGACCGGGGATCAAATCCTGGCCCCGGCCCGTGCGGAACCATATGCTGAACTGAGGAGTGCCCCCAATTCAGTTCTCTCTGTGTCTCTGTCTCTGTGTGTGTGTGTGTCTGTCTCTCTCTCTCTCTCTCTCTCTCTCTCTCTCTCTCTCTCTCTGTCAAAAATAAATAAATAAATAAATATTAAAAATACTAAGATATTATTTGTCTTTTTCACTCTCATTCTCTCAGAAATATGCATTTTTCCAGAGGTGACAGGACCTATGATATCACCAAAGACAATAAACAAGAAGATAGGAGAATCCAGCTGTTTTCAAAATATAGAGCAATGCTATTGTTCTCACTAAATTTGGTTTTATTTGGGAAAACATAGTTATGTTTTCAGAAAAATGTTACTTATGTTAACACGTAAGAAGGTTACCACTGTTTCTTAAATGAGTTAATATTTATAAATTTGTTTGATATTTTAATATGGTATCAAGAAATATAACCCACATAATCAAAAACTCTGTGATCCACAATTATTGAGTATAAAATGGTCCTAAATACAAAAATGATTAAAAACCACTGATACAGAGTTTACTACGGTAAGTGCCAAACATAGCTCTAAATAGTGTTTACACACACACACAGTTCCTGATTCCTCACAATAAACCTAACTGAAAAGTACTATGTTTATCCTTGTTTTACAGATGAGAAAATTGAAGTTCATTAGAAGTAAGCACCATGCCCAAAGTCACACTAAATAACTGAGGTGACAGTCAAACCTCAGTAGTCTGGCTCAAGTCTGCGGTTGCACACAACCTCCCAGGTTTCAAACTTCTCTACTGACATTTACTCTGAAGGTGATCTCATGTAGTTGCATGTTTAAATGCTCCAGCCCCAAGTCACTAACTCCAGACTCATACCTATTGAGAATCTAACCGGATGACTAAACAACATCTCAAATTTAACCTTCCCCAAGCTGAACTGATTCCACTTCCTCTTCAAAAAGTTTCTTACCTCAGATTTTCCATGCCAATAAAGGGAATTGTTCAAGCTTCTCAGATTAAACATCTGATGGGCTCTCTTTCCTTCATGCTTCACATCAATGCATCACAAATTCCTGTCAACTCTGCCTTAGAAATACAATGATGCCCTGGAATTAGAACTTAATCCATCCCAGAACCCTGCACGAGTTCCAAAACATTCAAGTTCCAAGACAACTGGGCATTCGGATAAAGCTATGGGCCATACAGTCAATGTGTCCCATGTGAACAATGTATTGGCATTCAGTTTCCAAAGCAGAGTTCAGATTCTGAGGCAAAATTTGCTTGATTTTTTCATTCAGATTCCAAGTTGTTCGAGTTTTGGGGCATTTGGATTCCAAGGTATCAATGTATACTGGAATCCAACAACTTATCCCCTCCTGTCCTGCTACTGTCCTAGTACAAGCCACCTTGTCTTTGCAATGCAGTGATAACCTCTTACTGGTCTTTCTTCATCTACTCATATATAATATATTTTACCTACAGAAACAAAACTTATTTTTTAAATTGAGAAATTACTCAATTTACAATAGTAATTACAATTACTATTTTGCTCAAAACAGCTTCCCATGTCAATCACAGTAAAACCCAATACCTTTTCCTTAGCCTACAGGACTTATACAATCTGTCTCCATGGTATCTTTCCAATCTTATTTGCTATGATTATCTCTTCCTTGCTCTTTCTAAAAACACATCAAATACAACCTTACTTCTTGACACTGTTTCTTCTGCTTGCCTCCCCATACCCCACATTCATACCCAAGATCCATTTTCTTTTCAAAAGGGGTCTTGTCAGAGAGGCTTTCCATTATCACCCTACCATATCTTATCATTTTCTAGCTCCCTTATTTGGAGTCATTTTTCTTTAGCATTTATTATGGCCTGATAAACTAAATATATATTTTTTGTTCCATGGCTATATGCCCACTAAAAGGCGAACTGTATAAATTAAGGAATTGGTCTCTGGAGTCCAGAGCTTTTTCTTCTAACACTATCTGGTGAGTTGGTACTCATTTATTAATCATTCATTTAGTGATTAATCCAGAAAACATACCCACAATAAAAATAATAGTCAATGCCCACAAACTATAAAGTAGTTATAGAAGTTTTTAAGAGAGAATACAATCCTAAAAGAAAAATTTTTAAGTATGGGTAAAGGTAGTCAGTAAAACAACCAAAGAAAGTGCCTCGTGAAAATGTTTGACTCTAAGAAATGTATAATTTATTATTAAATTATACAAGCTCTTTGGTTAATAAAATATAGTTTTTAAGTGTACATTTCTATAACACATCATTTGTATATTGATTGCATTGTGTGTTCACCAACCAAAAGTCAAATTTTCCATCATCATATATTTGACCCCCGTTTATCCTCTCTACCTCCCCCTCCCCCAACTCTCACTCACTGTTAACCAATAAACTTTTGTCTGTGTCCATGAGTTTTCATTTTTTTGTTTGTTGCTTTCAGTTTTATATTCCACATATGAGTGAAGCCATACGTTTCTTATTTTTTTTTTATGTCTGACTTATTTTGCTTAGCACGATAATCTTAAGATCCATTCATGTTGTTGCAAATGGAAGTATTTCATCTCTTCTAATGGCTGACTTCTGACATTCCTACATGCTGATGAAGAATATTCAAAATGGTCGTAAATGATACTCCAAACATTTCTGCAAGCTGCTTTTTATTCAATCTGGCATCTTCCACTAAAAGTTTTCAACTTTTCTTACAATGTCTGAGGAAGTGGCCTCAAAAGGGTGTTCCAGATGGAAATCGTCTTTAGTCAACTCTTCCTTACTTGAAAAAGCTATGTATGCCATTTATAAACAATGGATTTCCTGGGGCAACAGCCAACATGTCTTCCAAAATGGTTTGAGGTATTTTTCTCTATTTTGTGAGGAATTGCATGATGGCACAAAATTCCATTTTATCCATACTTGGAATTTTTCTTCACATGTGATGTGCTTCTTCAGTGATATCTGAAAGAACACTGATGCAAGTAGACCATAATTTGGCAAATATACTAATAAGTAGTCACATAATCAAACTGTGTATACTAGTACTTCCACCTCTCCAGTAACCCCTAGTTCACAAATTTCTTGACCACACCTCATACTTCCATGATTTGGGGGTCAAATTCATAATATCCTCTTTAAAACCAAGATTCATGTTTTAATACCTATGTTTTCTTCAGTGCAATTTATTGTTTCAGTCATTATATTTATGTCTTTAATCTATTTAGAGTTAATTTTGGTATATGGTGACAGCAGTTTAGTTTCATTGTATTTCACATGACTTCCCACTTTTCCTAGCACTACTGAAGAGACTCTTTTCTCCATTGTATGTTTTTGGCTCCTTTGCCGAAAATTATCTGCCCCCGTATGTGGGTTTATTCTGTGTTCTCAACCATTGGTCTGTGTGTGACTTTTTCTACCAATACCATGCCATTTTGATTATTGTCCCTTTGCAGTACAATTTGAAGTCAAAAACTGTGATACCTCTGGCCTTGTTCTTTTTTCTCAGGATTGCTTTGGCTACTCAGGGTCTTTCATGATTCCATACAAACCTGTTAATTTCTCATTCTGTTTCCTTAAAAAATGTTATTGGGATTTTGATGGGGACTAAAATAAATCTGTATATTGCTTTGTATTATATGGCCATTTTAACTATGTTAATTCTTTCAATCCATGAACAGAAAATATCTTTGCATTTCTTTGTGTCTTCAATTTCTGTTAATAAAGTTCTATAGTTTTCAGTGCATAGGTCCTTCACATCCTTTGTTAAGTTTATTCTAGGTGTTTTATTCTTTTTGTTGTAATTGTAAAGAATTTTTTTTCATTTATTTTCCTGAAAATTCATTGTTAGTATAAACGTATGCAATAAATTTTTGTACATTAATTTTGTATCCTGCAAATTTACTGTATATGTTTATTTTTTCTAATAGATTTTTTTAGTGGAGTCTTTACATTTTTTTCTATATAAAGAATCATGTCATCTGCAAAAAGTGACCATTTGACTTCATTTCCAATTTGGATGCCTTTTATGTCTTTCTCTTAGCTGAATGTTCTGGCTAGACTTTCTAATACTGTGTTGAATAAGCGATGAGAGAGGGCATTCCTGTCATTTCCCTGATCATAAAGAACATTTTCTCATTTTTTTAACCATTAACTGATAGTTGAAGGTATGTCATATATGGCCTTTATTATATTGAGGTACTTCCTTTCTAGACCCATTTTATTAAGTGTTTTAATCATAAATGGATGTTATATCTTGTCAAATGCTTTTCCCACATCTACTGATATGATCATATCATCTTTATCCTTTATGTAGTGTTTCACATTAATCAATTTGCATATGTTGCAACATCCTTATGCCCTTGGAATGACCCACTTGATCATGATGCATAATCTTATTGTATTATTGTATTCTATTTGCTAGTATTTTGTTCAGGATTTTTGCATCTGCATTCATCAGGAAGATTAGAATGTAGTTATCTTTTTTGGGTGTTCTCCCTACCAGGTATTGGTAACAGGGTAATGTCGGCCTCATAAAATGAGTTAGAAAGTCTTGGCTCCTCTTACTTTTTTGGAAGAGTTTGAGGAAGACAGATATTAAATCTTCTTTGAGTGTTTGCTAGAATTAACTAGTGAAGCTATCTAGTTCTGGACTTTTGCTTTGGGGAGGTAGTAAATGATTGTTTAAATTTCCTTAATGTTGATTGGTCTATTTAGATTTTACAGTTCTTTGTGATTCAGTCTAGGAAGAGTATGTATTTCTAAGAACTTGTCAGTTTCTTCTAGGTTACTGAATTTGGTGACATACAGACTTTCTTAGTATTCTCATACGATACTTTTTTCCCTGTGTTATCTGTCATAAATTCTCCTTTTCATTTCTGATTTTTTCTATTACTCTTTTTTTGTCTTAGTAAATCTAGCCAAGGGTTTGTTAATTTTACTAATCTTTTCAAAGATAAAGCTCTTTGTTGATTTAATTTTATCTATTATCATTTTGTTCTCTACTTAATTTAGTTCTGCTCTAATTTGAATTATTTCCTTTCTTCTGCTGACTTTGGGCATCAATTGGTCTTCCTTTTCTAGTCCTTTAGTGTTAAACTGTTTATTTGGTATTTTTATTGTATTGTGCCTTTAGATGGGGCATGGTTGAAACTTCCCTCTTATTACTGCTTTTGCTATATCCCCCAAAATTTGACATGTTGTGTTTTCATTCCCATTTGTTTCTATGTATCTTTTGATCTCTCCTTTTATTTCTTCTTTGACCAAGTCATTCTTTAGTAGCATGTTGTTTAATCCCCACATATTTGTGGTTTTTCTCACTTTCTTTTTCCAGTTGATCTCCAATTTCAAAGTGCGTGGTCAAAGAATATGCTTGGGATGATTTCAATCTCCTGAAATTTGTTGAGGTTAGTTTTGTGTCCCAATATATAGTATATCCTTGAGAATGTTACATGTACAATCAAGAAGGTATAATCTGGTGTTAAAAGATTAAAAAAACACTCTGTAAATGTTGATTATATCTATTTGGTCTAATATGTTGCTTAAGGCCAAAATTTCCTTATTGATTTTCTGTTTAGGTAATCTAACATAATTGTCAATAGGGTACTTAGGTCCCCTACTATAATTGTATTTTTATCAGTTTTTCCCTTTAGTTCTATTAGTAGTTGCTTTATATATTTTGGTGTTATCTGATTGGAAGCATATATATAGATAATTGTTATGTTTTATTGCTGTATTGTCCCTTTTATCATTATGATATGTCCATATTTGCCTCTTGTTACATTTTTCATCTTATCATCTATAAGTCCATCTCATTAGCTATAAGTATGGCTACACTCACTTTTCTCTGGGTGTCATTTGCTTAGAGTATTATTTTCTACCCTTTTACTTTGAGTCTATATTTGTCCTTGCAGCTGAGATGCATCTATTGAAGGCAGCACATAGTTGAGTTTTATTTTTTGATCCAATCTGCTCTGCTCCTTTTTATTGGTACATTCCTTTTTATTGGTGAGGTCAGTCCATTTACATTTAGGGTGATTGCTGATCTATGAGGATTCCCTCTAACCATTTTATCTTTTGTTTTCTGGTAGCTCTGTGTCTCTATCTCTTATTTGCCCTAGTGTTTCTGTTTCTTATTTAGATTGGTGGTATTCCACGAGTTTTATCCTTGATTCCTCTTTTTCTTTTATGTTATGTGTCTCAGTTGTGGATTTTTTGTGTGTGGTTATTTACCATTAAGTTTAAAAGTTGTAAAAGAAAGTTTTATATAGTAGTCCTTTTTCATCTGCACGCATATTATCTCCATTCTCTTTTGCAAATTCAGTCTTTTACCTCCTCCCTTTCATGTATTTGTTGTCACAAATTAGCCCTATTTATGCTCTAAATTCATTTCCAAGTGGCAGTAGCTATTGTCTTTTTCATCTTTTTCTTTTTACCTCCTTTATCCTTTGTTATACTTAGTATACAGTGCCCTATAGTGAATAAAGGTTGCAATTTGCTGCTTCTGTCTGTCAGTCATCTTACTCATAGCTTTGTGTCTTTTTGTTTTTTATTGTTTCAGATAAAATAATCCCCTTAAGTAATTCCTGTAATACAGGTCTTGTGGTAAAAAATTCCCTCAGCTTCTGTATGGAAAGATCTTTATTACGCCTACATATTTACAAGATAACTTTTTTGGGGTATATTACCCTTGGCTAATAATTTCTCTCTTTCAGTATTCTGAATATTTGATTCTACTCCCTTCTCACTAGCAGAATTTCTGTTGAAAATCGGATGATGAGGAAACCGAGATGGTTCAGCAGGTTAAGCCCTTTCGCAGCCCCAGGGACTGAGGATTGAATCCTGGCTCCAGCCCATGCAAACCCATATGCTGAGCTGGGGTGTGCTTCCTATGCTGGAGGCCTGCAGTTCGGTTCTCACACCCCGATTCGGCCCCTGACTCTTGAGGGAATGCTTCCCATGTGGGAAGCCCCCAGCCCAATTGCCACCCTATGCAGCCCCCACCCACCTGTGTGGAACAAAACCATGTCGAAAACTGATGACGTACAACTATGGAAATCGCTCTGGGCTCTACCCTTTTTCTCTTTCTCTCTCTATCTCTATCAAAAACAATAAAACAAACCCTTAAATAAAGAAAAACAAAGAAAGAAAATATGATGACAATCTAATGGGCTTTCCATTATAGGTTATCATTTTCTTTTCCCTGGCTCCCTTGAGAATTCTTTCTTTGTCACTATATTTTGACAGTTTTAATACAACATATGTTGGAGAAGACCTTTTTGGATTGAGATAATTATGTGTTCTCTTTTCTCCTTGGATTCGAGGATCCAGTTCTTTCTATAGGTTTGAAAATTATCGAACACTTCACAAATTTGCCTGTAACCCTTGCATAGGGGCAACGCTAATCTCATCTGTTTCAGTCCAATTTTAGTGTATGTGTTACCAATGTTAGCACACAATGTATAATTTTTTTAATTTAAATTCAAATGTAACACTCACATTTTATAATATGCAAATAACAATACTATTTTTAAATATAAATTGAAGTTGACCAATAAGTAAGACAAGTATGAGATATGCACTGACAATGTAACCTGGCCCAACTTTTCATGAAATCAATTTAAGTTTATGTTTATATTTTCAACCTCTGATCAGTAGTAATTCCTCTTTTTAAAAATTTCTGCTAAAAATAAAATCATAACTCAAGACATCTTTTTTCACATCAAGACATTCAGGGATCACATGATTTTAAAAATAATAATCTTGATGTATAACAATAAGAGAATTACTTTAGAAATTCTGATTCATCCATATGATACTATGGAGTTATATCTGTAAAGAATTTATAAGAATAGTATGTGAAATGTTTAAGTTATGTTACATGGATAATACAAGTATTATACATTGGACCACATTCAATATATTCATTAAAAAAGGCATATCAAATGCATGTTGTTGTTTGGTGGAAGTATTTTGGATAATTTTATAATTCTTGGCATAAAAGACACCTTTCTCCAAAGAAAAGAAATTAACTTCAAAATTATGCCATAAATTGAAAGAACGATAGTAAAATGGACCATTTAAAATTGGGGACAATTGATCTACAAAAGCTACTTGATACTGAGGTTTTAATAAACACTTGGTAATTTGAACTAACAGTGATACTGGAAAAGTACTTTGCATATCATCCAGGTAAAACACTGCACTATCAAAACAGTTTCCTACAGAAGGAATTAATTTAAATAAATACATTAAAAATGGAAAATATCTTCTTCAGCTAGTAACAACCCTTTAAAAAAAATGGAAAATTACATGTAATGATCCTTAACAATATGAAAGTTGGAAAAGTTAACAAATTTTTGTTTTAAAAAAATTTCCCACAAGGCATTCTGGCAAGGACTATTTTTAAAATTTTCTTCTTTAAGGTGATAGAACAATGAATTATCTGTGGTTGTGAAAGCATTAGCAATGACAGACTGTCACATTCTCTTGTCTACTTTTATGTTTGTAGTCATTCCCAAAATGGCTATTCATTTTTTTAGAATAAATATTATCATGCATAGTAGAAATAAAAAGTTATTCGAATCTGAACAAAACTCTTCAAACTTTACAAAATAAAAGTCACCAACAAACTAAGCCTAAACCTGCCAAATACTAGCCTAAAACAAAATTTTAAAGTTGAAATAAGCTCTTCATAAGCTTTAAGAGAAAATGTAGCCACACTACAAAAATCACCAAGTTGTAATCACTGCTAAAATGTCCAAATAATATACAGTATAAATCTTGCTTGCTCCAATAGGACTTAAGGAACACTTTCAAAACTCACATTTAGAAGTATAATATGGATATGTCCCAATTTTCCAAAAATTATTATTCTGATTAGTGTATCTATGAATCAGATTCTCTTTCTGCCGTGACATCAATTAGTAATTATTTTCTGATCACAGCTAGCCAGGCTAGACGAGAATATTCCAACTAATTCCACTCTGGGAGTATCCTGTTCTTTCAAATTAGGGCCCCAGTGACTGGGAGTTGCCTGTTTAGTTTTTCCATTTATTACTAAGAAATTAGATAAAATGATCTATGTATGTATCTTTGAAAAGGAGATTTGGGTAAGAAAAAAGCAATACAAGCTGCTTTTTGTTTTGTATTCTACCACTCCAGGTAGCTTACCATTAATCTAATAATAAACAATAATCATTTTGAAGAAAATTAAAAGCTATAATTATGCAAATATATCTGCTATTTATGAGGTGAAGAAAAAACACTTTTGTGTGATTTTTTTTTCTTGGTGTTCTTACAGGGATATGATAGCAACACTTTTATGCAACAGAATGAGAATTGGTGCTCATGAAGCTGCGTCTCTACCAAACGGTAATGAATATTTAATATAATCCTAAAAAATATATTTTAAAAAATGAAAGAAAGAAAGAAGGGAAGATGTTGGCTATATGTTGAGTCCTATTCAAAATGCTTAAAGTATTTAAATAAAATACTTCTAAAATTAAACCCTGAAAAAACATTTTAGCTAATATTTTATTTCTCCTCTAAATAAATAATTACAATAAAATTTCACCTCTAATCACATTTTAGTAAAAGAAACACATATACTCAGGTAAACTCAATTTTAATATGGGGATTATAAATTGCTAGTTACATGACCCAGGATAAGCAATTTACTATATATTTCCACCACTTTCTTTAACCATAATATGGGATTAATAATGTCAATCACACTGTCTTGCAGCGGAAATTAGGTGAAAGAATGTATGTCAAGTGATGAGTGTATTATTTGGTGTTTGGTAGATAATCAAATATTGACATGATGAGTTACCTTACATGAAAATTGGGTTGTAGTAAGAATTAGATGGAGAAAATTGCATACCATTAAAGTTACTCCTGTCAATTCCTTGAAAAGGGACTCACAGGAGCCCAACATATTGTGTACCTTTTGTCTTTATCCAATATAGCTAGTTTCTCTAGTAGTAAAATAAATCACTCTATATCTGGCTAATCATCAAATTAACTAATTGAGTTACACTAAGGGGTCATGCTATATGGGAAGGAAAAAATTAAACATTAGAATCACACATATTATAGGAATAATGCTAACAATATAAGAGACATACTTGAAACAGTCTGACTAAGGGCATAGCACAGCTACCTATAACTGTCATTTCACATTATAGCACATACGTTAATTTTGTTGGTCTATTTAGAAAGGGTTGTTGTTATTATTAATATTACTTTTTTACTTTAGGGCCCAAGTGTTTTTCGCTTTTGTCAGAGCATAAAGAAAAGGCTATACAAAAATAACCGCAATGATTCCTAAATTTAAATCTGCAACAAAGGAAATAAAAAATAGATTATACAATGTAAGAAATAAAAAAATAGAAATATGTGGATCCTTGAAGAATGTCTATGGAAAACAAAAAGATAGAGTTAAGCACACTGAATAAATTATATAAATATTTAACCACTATGCGATACAACTGAAACTAATATAAAATAATACTGAATATCACCTGTAACTGAAAAAAATAAGTAATTTTCAAAAGTGAAAAGTAAATGATAAAACATCAATAGACCCATTTGTTCCCTGACAGTCAACTCCATTATGTGCAATTCCAGACATACAAATGTACCTACTAAAATGGATTTGTAACCCTAAAATCAATATTTTAGGCACGTTCTCGGTCATTTGCAAACATACACACAATGATGAAAATTCTGAATTCCCCAACAAACACATTCCCAGATAAGGCCAAACAAAGTGATATCTCTACCTTCTTATTTCAGCTCTTATTCTATAAACAAGTGTCTTTTTCACAATCGATAAACTGCCACGTTTTTTGTATTTTTTTTTTTGCTTATTTTTTGGTGATTTTATTGTTTACAGCGGTCACCTGGTGCACAGTGCTAAAGTGTTGTCTAGTGTTCCTCAATGTAAAAAGATTGTGATGTGACTGAGGGAGAAAATAACACTTGTGTCAGATAACCTTCGTTCAAACATGAGTTACAAGTTTGTTGAACCCATGGCCTATGGGGGGCATGCAGCCAGGACATCAGACCAATACAAATTCATAAACTTTCTTAAAATATTATGAGATATTTTTGCAATATTTTGTTTTTTTAGCTCATCAGCTATTGTTTGTGTTAGTGTATTTTATGTGTGGCCCAAGATAATTCTACTTCCCTTTTGACCCAGGGAAGTCAAAAGATTGGACTCCACTGAGTTATAGCACGGTTGGCTGTGTAGTCAATGGCAATGAATCAGCAATATATATTAAATAAAGTAACTATAACATAAACACACATAGGACAAGGCTATATATTGATCCATGGATGGAAAACGTTGTGACCAAAGGCTTTCAAGGACTTAACCCTGTATTTCCCATAAGAGCCATGGTTCAGTATTGAGTATTTACAGTAATTTTATAGAACATAACTACCATGATCAATGGGAATCAGCTGTATTAGAATAAAAATTCCAGAACTAAAAAAAGAGAGAGAAGATGAAGAAATTTAATAGTTTCCTGAACTGAAAAAAAACTCTGCTTAAAAGAGGACAATTAAGGGTGGCTCTATTCCAACATTAAAGAAACATTAAATAGAAAACAAGTATGACAATATAAAAGTTTTAAATTATATGCTGTTTCAGTCATAGCTTCAATTGTTTGTATCTCCCAAGATTCATGCTCTTTTGATAATGCCTTCCCATGCTGGCTCTGACCAAGGTCATGAGCTCTACTTGGGTCAATGGGTTGTGTGCAAACATGATGCAGACAGAAGCTCAAAAGCGCTTGCACACTAAAGCTTGCCCTTTTGATGTCCTTGGAACCCTTCCCAGCCACCACAAGAACTTATTTGAAGTAGTCTACTAGATAATGAGAGACATGTGGCCTATTTACCCTGTCACCTTAGCCAATAGCCAGCCAACCACCACACATGTAAATGAGGTCAATCTAGATGTGCCTGCCCCCAGCCTATCCAATCAGCTGATAGCAGATATGTGAGGGAGCTCATCCAAAATCAGCTGAGTCTGGTCTAGATTAGCAGAACCAGCAGATCCATATGCTCATGGACAATGACAAGTGTTTACTATTTTAATCTACTACTGTTGAGGTAATGTTATTCGACAATACCAAATTGATACATATATAAATAAAATTAGCAAGTTAAGATGACATAATAAGCCAAAGCATATGTATTTTTCCTCATTTCTTAATTTATTCCTAAGAAAAGGTAATATACAGGTATATAAATGCAAAATTTTAAAATAACATTATTAAAATTCAACATTATGAAAATGTCAAGATAAAATTCACCATACTTTTGGGTCATATGTTCTCTTTTAACTCTTTAGGGTGTTCTTTTCTATTTTTTCAATGTATTTCTTAAAGTAATAACTACAAAAGTCATTCTTAAAATGCCCAAGAGCTATTAAACATATATTAACTCGAGCTAATGCATCATCATCTTACAACGTAAAATTTTTGTTTACTGATAATTTTTTTTAAAGATTTATTTCA
This sequence comes from Craseonycteris thonglongyai, assembly GCA_004027555.1. Classification (NCBI taxonomy): domain Eukaryota; kingdom Metazoa; phylum Chordata; class Mammalia; order Chiroptera; family Craseonycteridae; genus Craseonycteris; species Craseonycteris thonglongyai. The sequence goes on along the minus strand of PVKE010002469.1, from coordinate 11,631 downwards.
TTGTTTTTGACAGAAACAGAAAGACAGAGACAGAGAGAAGGGAGAGGGCTCAGAGCAGGCTCCACAGTTGTATGTCATCAGTTTTCAACATGGTTTTGTTCCACACAGGTGGGTGGGGTCTGCACAGGGCAGGAACTGGGCCAGGGCCTCCAGCATGGGAGGCACGCCCCCTCGAGCCAGGGGACAAATTGGAGTCAAAAACTGAACTGGGGCCTCCTGCATGAAGCACGTCCCAGTCCAGCATATGGTTCCACATGGGCCAAGGACCAGGATTTGATTCTCAGTCCCCAGAGCTGCAAAGCTAGTGCTTTAACCCCCTGAGCCATACCAGCTTCCCCCTACTGATTATTTTTGTCTTTACTGAAGAAATAAATTTCATTTGGTTTTACTATACCTCTATCCTTATGTTACTTAAGATATATGTATGGGGAAGCCGGGATGGCTCAGTGGGTTAAGTACTCACTTTGCAGTGCTGGGGACCCAGGATCAAATCCCAGCCCCGGCCCGTGTGGACCCATGTGCTGAACTGGGGAGTGCCCCCAGTTCAGTTCTCTCTCTGTCTTTCTCTCTAGCTCTCTCGCTCTCTCTTTTTCTCTGTCAAAAACAATTAAAAAATAATTAATTAATAAATTTGTTTTAAATAAATAAAATAAAAAAATAAAAAAAGATATATGTATGGTTTAATTATACATCTTATATTTATAATTCGCTAATAAATATAATTAACCACAATGAATCCTTTACAAATGAAGGATATAAATTTATATAATCGCATATACAAACATTAATAGAACGTTCCATTATATTGAGTGTTTTCTAATTATGAAAGAAATAAACAATTCCTTTAGGAAAGAATTAGGGTTAAAAATGCAAGCCACCATCTAAAATAATTATTAAACTCTATCCCTCTTTTATAAAATTTATCACATGTTAACTTGTCTTGTAAATATAATCTCCAATTTTATGTTTTAATAATAGGTACCATTTCTTACACATTTTTATATCCTTCATAACCCAGTCCTAGAGCAACATAAGATCCTTACACATTTTTATATCCTTCATAACCCAGTCCTAGAGCAACATAAGAGATCAGTTGGTAAGAATTCATGTCTTTTCAAGCCCTTAGGAATATGTTCCCAAAGAGACACACTTCAAAAGACAGTTTCTAATAATGATTTTAAAGGCATTATACTAAAAAAAATAAAAAAAATAAAAAACATAACTTTTGATTTAATATTATAGAATGAACATTTGGTTCTATTTTTACCTCTCTTATGCTTACTAAAAATAAGTGTATCAGGGCAAATATAACTGCACAAAAACAATGTACTGTCTCCTAGCTCAGGGCAAAGAACCATGGCACACAAAGTAACCTTTCCAAAAATAGACTAATTTGTTATGACTATCATTCCCATAATGTTCTAGGCTTCAAAACAAGGGGGAAAAATTGTATTTCAAGATCTGTGGCATTTGCACAGGGTTTTAAAATTGTTTTCCACAAGGGCTTATGGCAAAAACTACACCACCATCACCATTTTCATAGAATACAATACTTTTGCTTCTCTTTTATCCTATTAATTTTAGCCCAGTCTGACTTTTTTTCCTCACATGAACCTCTGTCAGGAAGATGCTGTGTTGGCTGCAAAAGAACCAATCCACAGTATTCATCCTGGAGATCAGTGACAACTCAAAACCCACAAGCATGGAGTTAAGATTGTATTCAAACACGCCTTTGGGTTTAGAAAGTAGTATTTAGCCTGTAGTTCATCAGTTTTTATAGGACCAAGGTGAAATAAATATAAGGAGAAATCTATGAATGACTGTCTTTGCCTCAGGATATTTCCTGATCTTTTTAATAAATTCAAAAAACACCAGATCACAGCTTTGACAGGTGTCTTTGACTTACTTAATTGAAAACAGAAAAATAAATTCTAATCAGAGAACATAAACTGTTTTTGCTGAAATAAAAAAAATCAAAAAGAACAGGCTAATATCAATTTATGATCCTGTGTATTGATGACTAATATTTTCTTTTCAAGACTTTTTCCCATAACAACGATGTTTTTGTTTTTGTGTTTTTAAAGGACAAAATTTTGAAGTATAGGAAATGGTAGTAGCTAAATACCTATACCCATTAGATTGTAATGAGATCCCCAAGAGCAATAATCCTGGCTGTCTTACTCACCAATCTAGCTATAACATCTAATAGTGTGCCCATCAAGGCACTCTATTAAATTGTTTTAGCAACAACCACAAGGTTAAAGTTAATGTTCTTATTAATGTCTGATCATTTATACTATCTATATAGTTCCTATAATTGTCATTTGGTCATTAATTACTGATTCAGCTCCTAAGTATGTCAAGCATATGTGGATTCAATGATATAAAATACAACACATTTAGATGCAATAGTGTTTGTGGATTATGGAAAAACAGCTTAGCTTATGGACTACCGTATATCTTTGAGTTTTAGATCCTATAAGTCCATATTTCTGCCAGGGATGCAAAAGAAAGAAGTTAGTGGGAATGAAATAAGTACCACAATACTAGAAACAAGTACTCTAAAATAAATAAAATGAAAGAAAGTCAACCAAAGGACAAAGCTTATAAAATCCAACCCAAACACCTTGTTTTAGTAATACTTTCATAAAAAATATTGGCCCTTAAAGTCCAACACTAAACTGACTCATTATTTGCATAACAGGGAACTGATTCACAATTTAACTTGCTTTCTTCAGTATTATTTCAGGAAGACTTCTTTATTTTCCATTCAATATCATACGCTGAGTCCAGGTATGAAAAATGCATCTTTATTTTTGAAAAGACCAATTTTATGAGGTTAGTGGAAAGTAAATGGATACAATTTTTTTCCCAAACACCATCATTTTTCATTACATTTCCACTGTCTGTCTGAAGCTTATCATTTGTCTCTACCTTCACTCCACCAAATGTAAGACAAATTCTTATTTTAAGCATCTATTTTCAATAAACTTATGTTGTAGCTGAGTGGGCACAAATGAAAGATTAAGAATATACTTCTGGGAAAGCTGGGATGGCTCAGTGTGTTAAGCACTCACTTTGCAGCCCCGGGAACCGAGGATCAAGTCCCAGCCCCGTCCCGTGTGGACCCATATGCTGAACTGGGGAGTGCCCCCAGTTCAGTTCTCACCGGGGTGAGACCCCGGCCCAGTTCCTGCCCTGTGCAGCCCCACGCCCACCTGTGGAATGAAACTATGTGAAAAAACCAATGATGTACAACTATGGAGACTGCTCTGGGCCCTCCCCCCTCTCTCTGTCTCTGTATCTCTCTCTCTATCTATCTATCAAAAACAATAAAATAAACCTTTAAAGAATATACTTCTTACTACCTCATTTATAAACAAAAAGGGAGTTAAAAATTTTTTTACATATTTACCTCATATATAATACTTTCACAGAAAACAACAATAATTCTGGGAAGCCGGAATGGCTCAGTGGGTTAAGTGCTCACTTTGTAGCCCCAGGGACTGAGGATCGAGTCCCGGCCCCGGCCCGTGCGGACCCATATGCTGAACTGGGGAGTGCCCCCAGTTCAGTTCTCACCGGGGTGAGACCCCGGCCCAGTTCCTGCCCTGTGCAGCCCCGCGCCCACCTGTGGAATGAAACTATGTGGAAAAATCGATGATGTGCAACTATGGAGACTGTTCTGGCCCTCTCCCTTCTCTCTGTCTCTGTCTCTGTATCTCTCTCTCTCTCTCTCTCTCTCTGTTAAAAACAATAAAAATAAATCTTTAAAAAAAAATAAAAGAAAACGATAATTCTTATAAGTCATTGTTATATGTAAAATGTAATGTCTCTCCCATAAACTGAACAACAGAACATCAGTATGGATAGAGGAAAAAGTTTTAGCCTCTCACTACACTTTTTACTCACTACAACTATACCGCTTATAACCCCAAGCCCAAGCCCAAATTCTAAGAACTCATTACTACAAATTCTATTCAACTTCTATGCAATATCCATTAAGGATAAGCTTTTCTTTATAAATTATGATGTTGCACCCAATTTTAGTAAAATTAATAATCTGAGAATAAAACCTGTAGCTCAATTTTAATAAATGTTTAGAAATATCTATGTATGTTTTGTTTTTTCTCTTGTCCTAAATATTCCATCCTATCTTTATATTCCCTAATCCTGACTTTCTTAATAACTTCCTACTTATACTTTTCTATGTTCAAAATAAAAAGAAACACTCAAAACTTTTGTGGAAAGAAATGAGTTGCAAATACATAAATGTAAACACTACAATAGTTTTTCTTTTTTTTCTCACAAAAAAACAAACAGTAACCAAAGCTACAGCAGCTGAAATGGAACTATGAGTTGAAATATAGTTTTGATACCTTATCTCTAGATAATAATGTAAGGTAGATGAAAGTATCTTTAAGATTCATTTTTCTTGTATTCTTTGAAAGATTTATAGTAATAGAAACATCAATTAAATGACTGATGCCTTTATAATAAAATTTTTTAAGTAAAATTACACTGTTCAAATTAGCAGAGTATCTCTATATTACCAAAAATCATCTGACATAAGAGCATCATTTGAATTCTACACACATTAAAATCTGTTTCATTTATCAACTCATTTCTTTTTTTAAAAAACTATCTGTGATTTTCTATAGACATAATAGAGAGTTTAAGTTGTCATAGAAAATGGCTTTTAAAATATCAAAGTATTAAATTTAGTGATGGTTTATAAAAGGTGTGTTATATAAGAAATATTTGTAAAGGTCCATCAAATTTAATCTTGCTTAAAAATGAATCTTAGTTTGAGTCATAGCTATATCTCCAAATTGTAGAGGAGTAAATATAGACTTATGGTTTATTTCTAAGCAAAATATAAGAATTATGTTTCTAATGGTACAGAGAAAAATGAGCAAGCAACTAAAGGGAAAAATACAGACTGCCACAAAAATATTTTAGACAAAAAGAGTTTAAACAAAGAGTACGTTGAGCTATGTTTGAGTCACCCACAAAGGAATAAAAAAATGTTACTACTGCTGACCAGGTTTCATTTGCAAAGAATACACACACATCAGATGACAACAAATATCCTGTCTCATAGAACCTAAAGCCTGTTATTTCTTAAAATACCTCTTACTGTGGCATATTTAAGCACAACTTAACTACATCCAAATATACTTTAATGTAAAATTGAACACTTTCATAAAAATAAAACAATTTTCCCTACATAAAGTCAAAGTTATTAAGCCCTTCCCAAACCTTGCCTTACCTCTATCGTTGTGACTTTATCACCTCCTGCATCTTCCTCTTATTCATTCTGCTCCAGCTACACTAGTCTTGTGGGTTCCTACTTTGAGCATTTTCATTGGCTGTTCTCTAGGTCTAAAATCTTCTTCCCCTTACCATCTTCAAGTCTCTGCTCAAAAGTCACCTTTTATTTGTTTGTTTGTTTAATTTTATTTATTGGGGTGATATTGGTTGGTAAAAATTATATAGGTTCCAGGTGTACAATTCTACATTACATCGTCTATGTATTAGACTATGTGCTCACCACCTAGAGTCAGCTCTCTTTCCTTCACCATGTATTTGATGCCCCCTCCCTTAACCTGCCCCCTACAACTCCCAAAGTCCCCCTCCCCCCTTGCCTTCAGGTAACCACTAAACTGTTGACTGTGTCTATGAGTTCTGGGGTTTTTTGTTACTTTCAATTTTATATTCCATATATAAGTGAAGTCATGGTTCTGTTTTTGCAGTCTGACTTATCTCACTTAAAATGATGATCTCAAGGTCCATCCATATTGTCATAAATGGCAGTATTTCATCTTTTCTTATCATGGAGTAATATTCCACTGTGTAGAGATTTTTCATTTTCTTTCTGAATTTTGCTGTTATCTTGGTTATTCATATCTATTAAAGATTTCTCTTCCTGGGCATCCATGGGAGTGAATTCTGCAGCAAGTTAATATAAAGAGGTCTTTCTTTATATTAGGTATATATATTAGGTAGCACTAGAGTGTTTATTTTCTCTTGGCTGGTTCCAGCTTCTAGTGTAGAAGATTTCCCAAGAGTTGGGGGTTGGGGCTTCTCCTATGAGCAGGTCCCCTTGATCTCAGGGCACCACCCCTGTGGGGGGTTGTGGTAAGCGATGGAGTTCTGAGCCCCTAAAATGCCAGTGCTGCCCCTGAAGCAAGATGCACGGCTGTGCACCTCAGTGGCTCTAAGTACCCCCACTGCAATCAACCGTGAAAGGTAGGGGCAGGAACAGCTGGGAAAGGCTACTGTTGGGTTTATGGCTTTGTTCTCCTTAAGTAATGGAGACTGCCAGATTACAGATGCCTAGCCCCTATAGCTCCTCTCTTGTCACTATAATTAGCTGCAATGTGTGTCTGACATTCAGGACCCGTGTCTCCAGTTCTCAGGGCTGTAGATATTCTGCTCTTAATCTGAAACTGCTACCATTTTTTTCTGGGCCCTGCTGCTAACACTGGGAAGGTATGGGAAATGCAAGGTCTGGTAGGTTCAGGGGAGGTAGCCAGACTCTGTGGCTTTGGTTTTTGCCTGGCAGGAAGTACTGTTAGCCCTTAGCTGGTGCCCTTCTTTATTCAGTCTTTACCCCAATGTCTCTGTCCCATCACTGGGTTCAGGCATATTATACACTGATCCCTCAGGCAGAATTGCTAGGGCCACACAGAGTGCACCTGCAGTCTCCATCTTCCCCTCTCCAGAAACCACAGTGAGCAGCCAGCTGCTTCCCACAGCCCCCATCTCTACACTTCCCCCTTCCCCACTTCCATGTTCACCCCAATTAGCCCACCTTTCAATGCGGAGATCTCTCAGAAGCATTTGTGTGTTGTATAGGAAATCCTTTGTTGAATTATAGTTATTCAATTTGTTGTAACTTCAAGGGGAGATATCAAGAAGCAACCCATATGCTGCCATGTGCCTGAAGTCATTAAAGGTGGTCAATGATTTAAAAAAAAAATTTTTCTCATTTGGTCTCTCTCATTTTCTGCTTTCCACTACAGTTGCTTACAATCCCTTTGACATTGTTTCTTTTTATTTACTTTTTTTTTTTTTACATTTAATGCCCTCTCCCCATAACCTCCCCAATCCTCCCCCCTCACCTTGACACCCCTACCCCCAGGCAACCACAAAACCACTGACTGTGTCCATGAGTTTTTGTTTCCTTGTTACTTTCAGTTTTATACTCCATCTATGAGTGAGGTCATATGTTTCTTAATTCTTTCAGTCTGACTTATTTTGCTTAATAAGATCTTTTCAAGGTTTATTCATGTTGTCACAAATTGCTGTATTTCATCTTTTCTTATTGCTGAGTAATATTCCGTTGTGTAAATGTACCACAATGTGTGAGGTCCTTGGTTAAAGTCTTAAAGCAGAAGCAAAATTGGATCTGTTGCTACATCCATAAATTCCTATCAGGAAAGACCAGATTATTGTTTGGCATGAAGGCTGCCTTTTTCAGATGCAGGTTTCATGCTGCTCTTGATTTCAAATACTGCTGTAACTTGTGAAACTCCCTGGCAGCTAGCCTATAATTTTAGAAGCAGATAAAGTACATAGCATATTTATATCTATTTGTTCTTATTAAAATGCTCTCCAACACTATGAATCTGTAGCTACAATCAAATTTAGTGTTTTCTTATGTTATTTAACAGGATATGTATTAGCTTGAAAGAAAATATGTATTTCCTAATTCTTTTAGCACAAAAACCTTCAAAAACCACAAATTCCTTTAGTTTTATAATATGAACTAAAACGTTTTCTACTTTTATCTGTTTAAATATTGAATACAACTAAATTTTAGCATGTAAATGGATCACAACAAAGTGCATGAAAAGGATGATGAAATACACTATAGCTTTAAATACTTTGTCTTAGTCAGCTCAGGCTGCCATGATAAAGAATCAGAGTGGGAGGGTTAAACATAGAAAATTTTCTCACAGTTCTGGACGTTAGAAATCCAAGACCAAGGTGCTAGTCTGCTCAGTTTCTGGAGAGAGCTCTCTTTCTGACTTAAAGAAGGCTACCTTCTAGTCGTGATCTTCACATGGTAGCAAGGGAGAGAGTGAGGAAGCTCCCTGGTACCTCTTCTTATAAAAGCACAAATCCCCTCATGAGGGTACTGCCCTCTTGACTTCATTAAAACCCAATTATCTCCCAACGGCCCTGTCTCCAAATATCATCACATGGGGTTGGAGGTAGGGCTTCAGCTATGAATTTGAGCATGTGGGCAAAAGGAGGTACATTCAATCCATAGCACACCACAAGCTACATATTTTATTCAATCAACCAACATTTTTCATGTGCCCCAAAATAAAAAGATAAACAAGATTCTGCTAACTACTTTGAGGAGAATAAGGAAAGAATGGGATGGTAGGAGAAAGAACTACTTTAGCCAGAAAAGTAAGAAAAAGACTATTATAAGAAGTGGTCTTTCATTTGAGAGTTAAATCATGAAGACAAAGTAGCACTGAACAAGCTAAACAAATCACAAAATTCTCAGAAAGCATTTATTCTACATAATCATCTTTCCAAAGCTTTGGATTTAGGCCACTATTCTCCAATGCGAAAAGTTTTCAATAGTAAGCCCCTTACCTGTTCCCTTCAAAATCACAATATCTTTCCTCCCTCAGGTAGAATATGTAGAGACACAAACACATACTTCTCAACAGGTAACATTCAAAGAGGAAGAGAGAATAGAGCGCTTCAAAGCAACGAATATCTATTAACACATAGCTCATAATCTCTTACGTCACCTCTTCCCACATTAAATGTTTCTAAAAAATTCAAAATCCATCAAATATACAGAGCAACCTAACCCTGCCCTCAATTTACTCAGATTTTGGGGGCTTTGGGTGTGTCTCCGCCTTCAAAATGTGTTTCTGGTTACTGTGAGTGCAAATGCATCCTGTCTCCTTCATACGCAACTGTCTGGTTGAGACAAACAAAGGCTGCAAGACTTACCTACCAAATAAAGTACATGAGTTTAGAAGAATTTGCTTCAAACCAGTTTTTTTGGTTCACTGCTGAGGTTTGTGGCTTTGTTCTAGAATGGTTGAGGGCAGAGTTTGACCTCAGATAAGTAGAGAAATACAGTAAATACATCCCTCGAGATTGTAAACTAGAGTATTCAAAAATAACAGGTTTGCCTCACCACTGGATGAAAATGAGGCTTAGCCACATTATAAGTCCATGTTTTCCTATTTTTTGGAAATACCATTATGCACACAAAAAATAATAATAATAAAATAAAGCTATCACTGAGCGCTTTTCAAAACGTTAACTGGGTACAAAAAACTTTGTGTGTATTCCAAGAATTCTCCTCAGGTAATTTGTGAACTACTGAAGAAGATAAAACAACCACCCCTAAAGTAATAAATATAGTTATAAACATACTAATAGCATACAGGATGACTGTAAATAAATGTTAAAATTATATTTTACCAAATTATATGCTTCTGAAAGATCATTTTAAATGTTATATAAATGTATAAGACAAGTTTATGACCAATTCAATGTGATAAAATAAGAATCATATTGACAATTCTATAGCATTTCTGAAATGTGTTCATATAAGCTTTTCGTTAGCATAAATCACAAATGATCATGTACTATATAATGTTAAGAAATTATGACTATGAAATTAGTCTTGAATCTCTCACAATTAAAAAAGAATAAAAATTTTAAGACCAAGTGATCTTATATAAGTAATACATGCTTGCTGAGGAGATTTTATACAGAATCATGAGAACTTAGGTTCCTAAACTTAAGGAAAACTCTTACTCTGCTTTTGGGTATTATTTATACATTTTTCTGTAGGAAATCTTCTCTTTGATGAGGCTAATTTTATTAAATTGAGAGAGCATTCATAAATTTAAAAAGAGGGGAAAAATCTTATTTTCTATTTACTGAAATATTTGAAGTTTTGTTTAAACTAGCTAAATCATACACTTGATTTGTTTTTAAACATCTTACATTTCTAACTAAACTACTTAAAAATGCTAAATATGTTGAAATATATTTAAAACACAATAACTCATTTTACATATGGAATCAAATCTAAGATTCATATTTTATCACACTTTAATATTTCCGAAATTACTGTCTCAAAGTATACATTAAATGTTGTCTTTTCTTTCCCATCAAATTATATTACTAAATTGATGATGTATCTGAAAAAAATCTACGTCATCTTAGATTAGAGGAGATACCAGCAAACACTTTAAATTTATAATATTGCGTGAGAGAGAAAAAACATTCTCAGAATGGCCAATTAACCTACAGAACTGAAGATGGTATTCACTAATGACTTCAAATTTCTTGAATTTAATTTTGATAAATGAAAAACAACTTTATTTTCTGAATTATTAAGAACAACAATAAGAAAAATCATGTCTTCAAAATATGAACCAGCATAAAATAAAAAAATAAAAAAAAAACTATGCCTATATTTTCAGTTCTCAAAAATGTCCCCACATGCCTCCCATGTGGGAGGCCCCAGCCCAGTTTCTGACCTGCAAAGCCCCACACCCCTGGCCTGACTCTTGACCTGTGCAGCCCCACATCCACTTATGGAAAGAAACTATATAGAAAACTAATGACATACAACAATGGAGACTGCTCTAGGTCCTGCCCCTTCTCTGTCTCTCTCTCTCTCTCTCTCTCTGTCAAAAAAAAAAAAGGGGAAAGCCAGGATGGTTCAGTGGGTTAAGCGCTCACTTTGAAGCCCTGAGGACCGAGGATCGAATCCCGGCTCCGGCCCAGGCGGACCCATATGCTGAACTGGGGTGTGCTTCCTGAATGCGGTGAGGCCATGAGTTCAGTTCAAAAAAAAAAAAACTACCAATAAAAATAAATCATTTTTTAAAAATTCCCTTATCTTAGCATATTTTTAATCTAAATAGTCAATTTTCTTATACTACTGTAATTTAATAACAAAGAATCCAAATTTTAAAGTACACATTTTCCCATTGGTTAGAAAAGTACTAAAGAAATTGTTTTTGTTTCCTTTAAAAAGTATATCTGAATAATAAAACGGGAGTGCTTTTTTAAAATGTTTATGATTTTGTCTTTGTTTAAACTGCACCTAACAAGCTATTATTTTTACAAACAAGAGGTTAAGTTGTGTTTATTTTGAAAAAATTAAATAATTTTGTATTTTCTAAAAATGATTCTCATGTTTTTAAAAAAGTTGCTATTGCTAAGTTAAGAAAATGTTGGGTAAGCCAGGATGGCTCAGTGGGTTAAGTGCTCACTTTGCAGCCCCGGACCAAGGATCAAATCCCTGTCCCAGCCTGGGTGGACCCATATGCTGATCTGGGGTGTGCTTCCCATATGGGAGGCCCCCAGTTTGTTTCTCATCCCCAGGTTTGAACCCTGGCTCAATGGGGCATGCCCCCCATGCAGGAGGCCCCCAGCCCAGTTCCTGCCCTGCACGGCCTCTGCCCATCTGCGTGGAACAGAACCATGTTGAAAACTGATGATGTACAACTATGGAGACTGCTCTGGGTTCTGCCCCTTCTCTCTGTCTGTCAAAAACAATAAAATAGAAATACAAACAATCATAAGAGATTACTATGAAAGACTCTATGCCAACAAATTTGACAA